>JAWNOM010000041.1:0-18163 GCA_035045965.1 Drosophila aldrichi
CTGACCGACCGCTCCGACTATCGAGCACGATCCGACTATCGTGCACATGCGCATAATCATTCATAATTACATTCGAGCTCTCGGCGCGCTGTTCCTATTGCTGTTGCTCATAACTGGCCGCCCTATATGGACATATCTATACAGTTGTTACCCCAGCAGCAACAACAACAATTATAACATACAGAGATGCTCGTATGAAATGTTGTCTCTAACTGCACTTTGCTTCCATGTGTTTCCAGCTTCCAGTTGCCTCTCGCTGCGGTCTGAACTCGGCAAATGTTTGCTTTGATTATAGTTTTGAAAGTTGCTTAATTATTATTATTATTATATTACTACAAATTTATTTTAATATTGTATTCTTATTATTGGTATTATTATTCTTGTTATTGTTATTATTATTATTTTTATTAACATTATTATTATATGGAAAATATATTGGTGGGATATTCATTTATAATAACGCAGTAATATTTACTCTTAATAATTTAATTTAATAAGCCTGCTCTGGGCTGTACAAGTCCTGCCTGCTCTTCACCCCACCCATTCACGGTCATTGGACTCGAATGTATTCACGCGCTTGTCTTTCAATTAAATTTTAATTCAATAAAGCGCTTTTCGGTTTACGTTTCGTTCTTCTTCCCTAACAATATGGAGAAACTGGCGCTCATCACATGCACAGTCAACGAGTTGGTGGAAGGAGAACGGGGCCATATTATCCTGCGCCATCGTTGTCGTCATGCGGCATGCGGCATGCCCTTTCACTTACCCTTGCTGGCGCTAGCAACCCTTAGGGAGCTCTCTAAACGTTTCTAATTTGCTGATGGCACACAGGGGAGTGTCTGATGCGGTGTCTGATGCGGGGTTTTTGGGTTTTCAACCCCTGACGTTGCGTCGTTTCTGCTCGGTTTCTACTCTGCCCTGATGGAATAATAAAAACGCGCGTGTTTTTACTACAAATTGACGCTGCAAAGATCAAATACCTATTTTGAAAGAGAGAGAGAGAGAGAGACAGAGAGCGCGAGGGGAGATTTCTCTTTGTATAACAGCAAATGCTGGAGCAGCAACTGGAGTTGGGGGTGGTCTGGCTCCACGGCGTAGATTGCATTGAATTGCTCGAGGGATTTTATGGCACGTTGCGGAAATCGTTTTATTATCACTTGTTGCTGTTTGTTGTTCATTTGCCGGCGTGCTAAGTGCGTGGGTGTGCCCGAGGCCGAGGCCGAGGCAATTTATTATCTGACGCCAGCGAGAGTAAATAAACTTGGCGAAAATGGGCAGACCCAGTCCCAGTCCCAGTCCCAGTCCCAGGCCGAGACCGAGACCGAGACCACGACCCAGGACTAGCTTCCATGCCTCTGTCTCTGCCTTCTGCTTGGGCACAAACACAAACACAACAATTGCGTGAAAATGTCACGGCTTGCACGTAACGAGCTAAACAAGATCCGGCGCTGGCGATAAGCCGTAATCAAATTATGCACAGAAACCAGGAGAAAACCATCCGATGGGCACAGCAGGAGCAGGAGCAGGAGTGGCAGGAGGAGCAGGCGTCCCGCTGTCCACCATCCAAACGGCCGGAGCTGAGTTGATTTCAAGTTAATTAAAAATCATGACAAAACAACGCCCTCAACGCCCACGCCTCCCCCTCTTCTTCGCTGGCAGCGGCATTTTGATAAGCGTGTAAGTGCACAGATTGAATTAATTAGGCCTGGCCAACGGGCAACGGGCAACGGGCAACGGGCAACATGGTGTTGACTGTGCGAGCGAGACAGCTGCTGTCGTTGGCTGCATATTGTTTTGGTCATTTTTGGCTCCTACCCAAAAAAGAAAAAAAAAAAACAGAATTTGTTTTTGTTTTTTTTTTTGACCCTAATCAAGTGTCGTAAAAGTTGTGTTTGCGCTGCTTTTGGACTTTTAATTATGGGTTTACTGGCAATGGCAGTGTGTTTGGGCCTGCGTTGAATTTTCTCTCTGTATGCGAAGGCTAAAATTAATTAGCCAGCACACCCGAGAATTCGTGTAGTCCACCCCCGTGCGATCTCTCTCCCTCTCTCCCTCACTCTCTCTCGCTCTGTCTTGCTCTAACTTCATTTCTAATTCCCATTCCAATTTCTATTCTCATATTCATTTTCATTTCCTTTTGCTGGCGCTGTAAAAATGAGATTTTAATTAATTCAGTTATTAGCTTAAATATATGTTATTATAATTATGATGGTTTTTCGGCCAGCTAGCGCTACTTAGGCTCTATAAATATACATATATGTGTGTATGTGTGTGTGTGTGCGTGGGTGTTTGTATAATTAGCTAAAGTTTAGTTTGTCTACATATGAACGCATGAAATTGTTTACTGGCCCAATTGCCTACGTATATATTATTTTTTAATGAATGGAGGCCTCCCTCCCCTTTTTTGTGGAGGAGTTGCGGAGTAATTACTGCTGGCTGCAGCTCTTAAGTGCTCCATATTTAAATTAGTCGCAGCTTTTATATTAGCTTAATTATAGCTAATTATTATTTAGTTCATATTTATATTTAAATACTGATTTTTAATTCTATACTTTTCTTATAATTTGTTTAGGCAAGCAATAATTATTCTATTTTTCTTTTGACTCTGTTCTATTTGCTTAAAAGATGTAAATTTTATGCAGATATTCTACCGAATGCTGAATATCACTCCAGCTATATCCTTAATTTAGTTAATATTACTTCAATACATTTTTATTAAATTTATAATAATAAGTATATAATTATTATTATATATTACTTTAAGTTATCTACCTTATGCCTTACAATGAATTTGTATTTAATTTTTGTATAATTATATAATATATAATAATATGCATAATGATAATATGTAAATAATAATTATTGTATATTACTTTAGGTTGTCTGCCTTATGCCCTACAATGAATTTTTATTAAATACATATTTGTATAATAATGTCATATATATAAATTTTTAATTTCTTATAAATTCTTAAAATTAAAAAAAAATATTATTAATTTTATTATATATTTTTATTAATTTTAATATATGTATTATTATTATATTATATTATTTGTCACAGTTTAATTATACTTACTGCAAAACTTAGAACTTGCTTATTCTAGTTCCCAAAAAAAAAAAACTTAAACAGAAGAAATTTCCATTTAAAAAATATAAATAAAATAAAAAATATATACTTATATATATACTTATACTTAATCGCCATTTAACTACTTATATTTATTTCTAGGCAATTTCCAGTCGGGCATAAAATCGATTTAAAAGTGCTGTGGCATTATTTCAACAGCTGTTGAATTTTCCATTCAATTAGAAAATGAAAATCAAATAGAAATTGCAAAATGAACGGCGAGTCGGCCAGTCCCACGGGTGGCGGCATGGACAACATGTTTCCGCGCCCTGGTCTGCCCACCTGGCGGGCCCAACGGAAAAGCTCAGAGGTTAAGTTGAAAATTTAAACTTTGAGACAACGCGCACGCCCCCAACGCCCCAGGCACGCCCACAAATGGCAGGCCGTTCGCTTAGTTATGTGGGCGAGCGCCAAGTCGAAGGCAACAAATTGACTGATACAACAACAAACTTGGCCCGGCCGGCCACTTGGCTGTGCACGCAATGCGAGAAAGAGACGGCTGCAATTAATATTCGCTTGGCGCTGCATAATTCATTGGCCCAGGAGTGGGGGGGCTTATAATTTCATTAGCGCAGTGGGCAAGTGGAAATCGGCTCTAGTTAATGTCGTCCCGCGTCCGTCTCCTAATTATCGCTACCTGCTGTCGCAATTAAAACTATCCCTGCCAAGCGATCCCTAACATGGCCGAAAACACGGAACGGAAGCGCATGGCAGCATTTAGCGAACGCCATTTGCAGCAGGATTCGGACTCGGACTTGGACTCGGACGGTTGTTACCAAAAAGTTGACCTCGCTGTGCCAGAGATTAGACCAATTAATAACTGCGTTGCGTGCGTATTGAATTATGAATTAATTAGACAGAGCCTAGTTAAGGTAATTTGGCTGGGTTGCTTGACCCTAGTTCCTAGAGATTGCCTATCGATTCTTCGATTTTACAACTTTATCATAACTGCTCCTCAGCATATCAGTTCGAATTGCCAAAGGCTCTTAGGCTCTCAGGGCATTAGCATTAAAAGCCACTTAAGCTGCGACAGCCGCAGTCTCTGTCATCCCTGCCCCTCCCCCAGACCCTTGCCACGTAATTTTAATACGCCATTAGGAAGTCTCAAGTGAAGCTGTGGAGCTGTGTCGCCTGCATCGTTTTTAGCAAATCAAAGAGTCGGCTCGTCCCGGCAATCAGCTCCATGGGACCCCAAATGAGGCAAAAAATTAAATAATTTAATCTTGTTATTGCTGGAAAATCAAGTTGTTGACTTAAAAATCAACTCGCGTGAAGATCGTGCAGCTTGGTTGGCCAGCGGCTCACAACCGGTTCGGTTCGGTTGGCCTGGCCAAGGATTCACACACACACACACACACATGCACACATGCACACACATGCAAGTCTTATGACTTCATAATCTTAATTAACGTTTTCGCGTTTGCTTGCTGCACGCGCTGCCCCCAATGCCAATTCTTAGCCTTAGTCCCAAGCCTTGGGTCCCAGCAGGTAAACGCCTAAGAGCAGTCCCCAGTCTCCACTCTGCCGTCTGCAGTCTGCAGTCCCCAGCCCCAGTCCCAGCTCCAATCAAGTGAAGTTGTAGCAAAACGTGTTGTGGCTGTGTGGAGCAGCCCGCTGCCCGATCGTGTTTAATAAATGCGTGGCAGGTAGAAAGCTACAGCCACGACGCCGTCTACGTTGGCTTCCAGTTCCAGCTCCCATCTACCAGCGCCGCCCCTTCTCCTATGCCCTATGCCCATCCCGATGCCTGGTCCCGATTTGACCAGTTCGCCTCAGCGACCAGTTGGGTCTCAATTGCGTTATGGTGCGCGGACACGAAACGTTGGTAGCCAAGACCCAGTCGAGGTGAGGTGGGGCCGAGGGCCGGGGCTGGCCCTTATGTATTCGAGTGTTGCTTTGCTTAATGATGCCTGGAATCCAGCATGGCCGCAGCCAAACTAAAGAACTTGGCCGTTTATTGAATGCTTTTTTTCGACTCTTGCTCGAAATGGCTTGAAATGCTTGCCAATAAAGATATTTGCGCAAATATTTCCGACAGAGCTCACAAAAAATAACAGAGAGAGAGATGAACAGCAAAAAAATAAACTGAAATGGAGCAATTTGCTGGTCGAATGAACTGAATCTAAAAACCAATCAAGAATTTTATGCAACCCGCAGAACCCTAAAATAAACAAACCTATATTTAAGTCTCAACTGAGCGGAGTTCATGGAAGGCGTTTGACGGGAGCAACTGCATCAGAGATGTGCAGCAGCTGTTGGTTTATGAAGTTTGTTTTAGGAGCTAGGATACTTTTGCCTATAAGTAAAGTATTCAAACTTTTAGTTCAGCTAAGTCTTTTATCAAATTAAAGTGCTGAATATATTATGTTGTATTCCGATAGTATATTTGTGTACTATAGGCCAGTAAACTCTTTGATCCGTATGATCTAGTGGTTTCTGCACTGTTTGTTTACCATCAGAAATACTGATAGTTGCTAAATTTCACATTTCCTCTAATGCTTTGTGGTTCCATTAAATAGAAAATTATAATAGCTGAAAGCATATTTAAGGAATTCTAATGCTAATGTCTAAGATGTTCACTTCTTGATATAATATTTGATATAATAAGTGAATGATTTGTTGTTGATGAACAGCTAACTACCTCAGAGATTTCTAATTATTTTATTTATTTTATAATAATTTAAAAAAAATATATAAAAAATATAAAAAATTATAATAAAAACAAAAAAAAAAATTTTATTCATATTATTTATTTATTTAAAATATTTATTTTTAAAGGCTATACACTTATGCAATAATTTTAGTTTTTACCTAAGTTAATTCACTCTTTGTTCTTAAATTAAAATAAAATCCTTAAATTAAATAAACTTTTCCCCTAAATGGAATTTAATTATCAAGGAAACTTTAATCGAATTGTGCATATAATGCATTATATATATTTTTTTAAATTTAATTTTTTTAAGTATTAATAAAAACATATAATCAAATTGAGCATATTATATTATATATATATTTTTTAATTTAAATTGTTAAGTACATATATATAAAAACAAATAATCATGTAAGTTGCAGTATTATTCATTTTAAAATCAATTTTTATTTAAATTAATTTTTATTTTAAAATGGAAATGAAATCCTTAGCATGGCTAACTTCACATCAGCTCGTAATATAAAGTAAATTCCTCTCAAGCTGCAGACTCCAGTTGCCAGTGCTTGATTTTGAATTTAGTATGAATTTTACATTAATCCTAATCTATATTAAATACAAAAAAACCAAAAATGTAACTTATAAATAATTCCGAATTGCATTTAGTTTAGTAAAAGCAGACCATGACAGAGCAATAGTCATTGATCAATTTCGAAAGCTAGAATAAATTCATAGTCGAGCACATATAGATACACATACGTATACACATGTATATGTGCATGTGAGATGCCAGCTAGTGGCGTTCGAAGGGAAGGGGGAGTGAGAGGTCGGTCGAATCAGTCGTAAATGTTTCATAAAAACATTTCTTTTTTATTATTAAAAGGCATTTATCATGCGGATGTGCACGCTGTCAATGGACGTGTAACTGATACTTAACCACAAATGTTGCCACAACGTCAAGCCCGTCTCCCGCCTCCCGCCTCCCGCCTCTGGGCTGACGCGGCCTGGCTTTATGTTCACATCCTCGTAAATCCACTCAGCAACACAAAATGGCGCCCAGCATCTGTGCACTGGCAAGTGCCAGCAGAGTTGTCCAAGAGGGAGGGAGGGAGGTAGGCGTAACATTTGCTCTGTGCGGGTTGTGTGGTCGGAAAATTGCGTGCGTGTGTGAAAATGCGAGAACTACTTGGCTGATTTACACGCTGTGCTAACGAGGGGATGAGTCCAAGGTTTTAGCTGATGCTGCTGCTGATGCTGAGACGGCTTAGCCGAGGGGTTGCTGCTTGCCATGACAGCCGTCGTCAAATAGCATTGCTTACCACATCCACATCCACATTCAGATCCAGATCCAGGTCTAAGTCCATGTAACAACTGACGTCGACACGAAATCGGCTTGTGGTTGGGATTTGTCATTGGTTTCTGCTTGCTGTGTGTGTGTGTGTGAATGGAATGGCAATTGTTGTTGTTAGGCATTTATTGCTATTAATGAGCTAGTTAGAGCTCTGGCCACAGTCGGGCTGGGCTTCTTGGAAGTGCGGAAATGCTTGTGAAGTGTCGGTGAAAGTGCGACAGCTGCTTGACTGAGTAAGTGGGGCAACTAATTGCTTATGAATACTCACAATGTGGACTGATGAGCACCGTTGGGAAGCAGCAGCTGCAGAGAATTGCTAAGATCAATATGAAAGAAAAGCTGGAGAAGTCGAGTTAGACTGGATATTGTAATCGACAAGATTTGTGATTTATTGAATACATTTCAATCAATTGAACTAGTTCTTAAACTAAGTTTAATATTTTCTCTTACTTATAATTTAAATGTTTTTAATGATTTCTGTATTCATTTTTTAGTTATTTTTGTATATAATTGTACTTTAAAATTATATTTTTAATTATTATTATATATATATTATTTGTAGAAATAAATATTTTTATAAATTTTATAATATAGAAATAAATTATATTTATAGTATTTTTTTTTATTACGATTTTAATAAATAAATAATAAATAAAATATATTTTATATACACAAATCACACATACTTTGATTTTAATAAATATATATTTTTATAAAGACAGTTTTATATACATACATATATGTACATATATAATAATTATAATAAAATTTTGTTTGTGGTTTGTGTATATAAAATTGATTTTTTTTTTTTAAATTTTGTTTTCACATTTTATTTATTATTTTACATTTGTATTATGATTTTAATAAATAAATGATTTTAATAATAAAAAAATTTTGAAATAATAATCAAAAAATTAATTATTTTGTTTATTTATACTTTACATTTTTATTATGGTTTTTAATAATAAAAAATTTTGTAATAACAATAAAAAAATTAATTATTTAGTTTTATATATAAAATTGTATTATATAAAAATATATTATACAATTGTATATACAATATAGAACTAAAAAATTAATTATTTGATTATTATTACATAATTATTCATTCATGTTATTCATAGCAAAACATTTCCCTTGAAGACATCTTTGTAGAAAACTTTTCATTGAAAATGAATGCGTTTTTATGCTCGAATCACGTCTTTAATTTGCATCTGATTCATTTCTTTCAGATTATTAATAAATGTTTTTCGAAGCCATCTCTTTGAAAATAGCTTTTCATTTAATGCACGCAGCACGCGCTAAATTTGCATCTGATTCGTTTTGGGGCTTATGAAGCATTGTGGGAAACCTAAATATTTGACAGCAGCCAGAGGCCAAGAGTTTCGGAGCGAGCTTCCAGTTCGCTTAGTTTTCGTTGGTTTATTTTCTATCGAAGTTTGTTTCTTGGCGATGGGCAAAATTGATTGAAAAATTGTAAGCATTTGACACGCCATTTTGTGCATATTAAAAGATAATGCCAAAAAATCAACAGACAGCGCACAAAACTGAAGTGGAAGGAGAGGGAGGAGAGGGAGGAGGAGGGCAAACAAAAACTGAAAAATTGAATGTGGCTGGGGCGCTGTGGCAACAGCTTAGATTAATGCGGCTTTATGGTAAATAGGACTTTCAATTTTGCAGCCAGCAGCTCCATTTGCTGCCCGTATTCTATATAAGACGAGGCATGTGAGTTTTGGGAGTTTGTATCTATTGATTGTTTGAGCAGAACTATGAGATTATTAGCACTTGGGCGCAGCTGCCGCACAGCAGCTTACACATAAACAGACAGCAGCATATTGCAACGCCCTCTAAAACACACACACACATACACACATACATATATGGATTGCGTGTTGTACGTCCATTTTAGAAATTTTGCTGCTTCATCATGTTGTGGCTGTGTCGATGGCGCGTTGCATGTAATCTCTCTCTGAATGGCTGATGATACGCAACTACGTAAATATACACGGCGATTGGTTTTTAGGGTTTTATGTGCGCTAGCTTGCCATCATCATCATCATCATCATCGTCAACATCAACAGCAGCAGCAGCAGCATCAACAGCAACAACAATAGCAACAACAACGACAGCAACATTGGAAAATTTATGGCCAGTGGCATTAGAGAACATGGGTTTTAGTTTTCCATCTCTACCCTCTCTCAGGGCAGCCACATTATCAAATTCAATTTTTGGTTGTTTGATTGCCCTAATGTGTTTTCCAATTGTCTGTCTCTGTGTGTGTGTGCTACACAGCATGACGGTCCAACATGTTGTAATTTGTTTGCCTGCCAGGATGCAGCACATCATTTATAAACCGAAAATAAAATATCGCTTGATATGGCTGCCGATATGGAGGGGGCGCCGCACATTTGCCAAAAAAGCCAGCGATAGCATTTATCAACACTCAGACAGGCACTGAGAGAGCGAGATAGAGATAGAGTGGGAGAGGGAGAGTGGGAGAGGGAGCACAGACAGTTTGCAAATTATGCCTGTTTCTGTTTTTTTTGTTGTTGTTGTTATTGGAGCTCCACTTCCACTTTACTTATCAGACGCTTACTAAAGTGGGACTTCTGCATTTGGCTAATGGAGTGCCGCAAAGGAAACTCGAGATGGAGCTCAAGATGTAGAAGAAAAGGCCATGCACAGTGGTACAGATATTTCAAATAGAAACAAACAGAATTTGGTATTTGTGGTGTGCTAAGATAAAAATAAAATACATGTATGTCTAAGCCCTATAAAATAAATATATATATAATATATACATATATATATAAATATATAATATGTAGAAGCTTGAGTAGTATAGATATCAGTACATATATAAACAGAACTAGAAAAGTTTTCTTGCATGCTGCATACATTATAATAATATTAATAATAATAATATTTAGCAATTATAATACTATATGTAATACTATAATATAATAAAACAAAATTCTAAAATATTCCATATTCATATATTTTTTACATATGTATATATTTTGTATTTCTGTTTGGGCCTTCAATCCTCAACAACTCATAGATCATACAATACTTTATATGGATTTCTAATATTTCCCCGACTAAACTGTTTTTCTTTTGTATTAGAATCCACTGTGCGAGGATTTTTGCCTGCTGCCTTTTTTGGAGTCAGTAAAAGTTGGAGTCCATGCAGTCGTTGTCGGAGTCTGTTCAGCGGTCAGCGCCTATTTAGAGACTCCACGCCCCGACGACTCGCTTGCATATTCATAAACTTTGTGGTGGGCAAACTGTTTATGGCGGGTTCCTGTTTCGCTTTTGGTGTTCTCGGCGGCAGTTGGTCGCTGGTCCGGGACGTCTCTATACTAGCTCGAGCACAATTAGGAACTGCTGCGCATATGGCCAGACGCCATATTAAAAGTATTGCTGGTTCGGCGATGCCAACTGCTGGACGAGTCGGACTTAATTGCAGCTGCTGTTTACCGTTTTCGGGCTGTACACATTAATGCAAAGTATGGCCACATAATTTGTTACTACGCCAAGAGCCGCTAGGGTCGTCGTTGATGTTGGGGTCGGGGACTGGGCAACAAATCAATCATCGATCATTTACAAAACGTTCGACTTGATAGCGCAGCGATCAAATTGTTGTATTGGGCACAATCAAAAATGCGGCGAAGCATCATAAATTAAATATACAAGTCCCATTTAATGCACGTATCGCAGGTATATGTATGTATATAGTAATTTATACATATGTTATGTATCTGTGTCGATCGATCCGATCCGATCTGCCGGGTTAGCTTGCTCTTGTGTATTATATGTATATACATATATAGTAGTAATATTATTTATGTTTATCGGTTTTCCATGCGGCTCGCGGGCCCCTGAGGCAACTCCATTTTGCCTCTGTTCCCGCGCCAAGTTTTTCAATATGGCTGTCGTCGATTTGGTAGCTCCTCCGCATCTACATATCTTTCTCTCCTTTGCTTTGCGAGAGAGTCGCAGCTGTTGGCGTCGTCAGCGTGTTTAACGATTTTCGATTTTTGAATTTGGCCTTTACAGTCTTTTCTTTTCTGTATACAAAAATCAACAACAACAAAACAACTCTCGACGCGCTCGTAAAATATTATTGACAAGTTTCTTTTCTTGGCCCAAGCTGCAGGCGGCTTTTGTATTGAAATGAGCTTTGAGTTGGATTTTACTCTCATATCTGAGAATTTGCTGTTAACTGTTTCCAATTGCGCATAAAATTTTATAATCCGCCCGATAATATTTTATGATCGGTTTGTGATTCCACATTTTCGAGTCTCGCAGAAACAAAGGCGAAACGTAAAAAAAAACGTAACAAAAAGAAGAAAAATCTGAAAACGTTTATAATATGGATCGTAAAATTAGTGAACATGTTAATGGTTGATTGGCGCTCGTATATCTTCCGCTTACGAGTTCGTTTCTTGCAGTCACTTCAATATTTGCGTTTCACATCTTTCTCTTAATATTATTTTTTTTATATATACAATAGGGGCTATAAAATTGATTGGTTTGCGTTGAAAATATCATAAAAGCGCCGAGGGCAGCTGCTCATCTGCTTCTTTCTTTGTTTATGCTCTGTGGTTATTGGATATTATTTATTTGTAGGCTGAATGACTAAGTGATTATTTGATATACAATATATTATAATGTATATAAATTGTATATCTGTATTGGTTTTATTTTAATATTATAATGTATAATATTATATTATCATATCAGTCTATATTTATATTTTGTATTATATATTATATGCTTTTAGTATAAGTTATAAATTTTTAGCTATTTGGTTTTTTTAATTAAAAATTTAATGCAATGTTAGCAAATAAATATATAATTTAACCGCACGCATTTTTCCGTTTAAACAGTCTTTTCTGTATGATACAGTATTATTAAGTAAAGTGTTTACAATGAAACAAAACAGTTGATGGACCGACCTATTCGATCCATAATCTATGCAAATAGCGAGCTTAATTTGATAATGGCTCACTTAAGTTCGATTTGTGAGTGACGCTGAATGCAGCTCGCATAGGCAAACTAGTTTCGTCCTGCTGCCAAATTGGATTGCTTATTTCAGGCCATTACGCAAAGCATATTGGATCCGTCGCAATCATTTGGCTGTCACATTTCTTGACATTTTAGTTTTTCATACTGGGCTGCCAATCCCCACCCCCCACTCCGGGGAAAATGTGACACATGTCTGGAGTTTTGGGGGGCAGTGCGGGATGGAGGGGGAGGCAGACGAAATACTTGGCGCGCGTGGCATTACTCATAGCCGAGTTCGTTATTCGTTGTCCTTGTTGCTGCTGAGGTATAATTTAATAGCTAAGGCATATTATACGGCAAATTATTATTTCCACCAAAAATGATGAAAACATTTGAGTCACGCAACAATTTGGCCAAAAAACCAGGCCCTGAACTGCCTTAGCCGCAGAAAAACTCAATTTACGAAAGCAGCCAGCCTTAGGCCATTGGCAGGTTGGCCAACTTGAGGCGGGAGTCGGGCCAAGGAGTTGGCTTCTCGGAAGTCCTGGCAAGTGTAACTGATGGCAGTTTTTGCTTAATGAAATTTGTTTGCTTTTGTGGCAGAAGTCGCTTTGTAACTAGTTTTTGTTATAGCCATTTGTTCCAGCCTTTTTTATTTGGCCAACAAACACGTGTCCTGCTGCGCTGCATCCTGCAAGGCCAGCTTCTGTCTGTGGCCACTGGCATTGTGCTCACTTTACTTACTTTTTGCAAACAGGATGCGTTTGCCTTTTCTGTTCTTTTCTTTTCTTTTGCGTTTGTTTTTGTTTTGATTCGCCTAACCGCACAGAAGTCAAAATGGGCCAAAAATGTACCGCAATGCTGCTTTGTATCGACTCAAATCTCTAATCCACTCTATCCCCTACTCACTCTACTCGCTCTACTGTATTCTGCCCGCTCAGTCGTTGGTCGTGCTCATTATGTAATTGATTTTATAGCTGGAAATGTCATTTGTTGCTTTTGCTTGTTTGCTCGCTTCGCTGGCCACAATGCGAGGCCTAATGATGAGCAGGCAGAGGCCTGCTCCGGCTCCTGCTGCTGCTGCTGCTGCTGCCTCATGGCCTGTGTCCGTTGTCTCTGCACATCTGCCGCTCGGGGGATTTATTTAATTTGCTAACATCGAGTTGGCTGCCAATGGCAACGGCTGTGCCATTATCCTGATTTCGGTTTTATTGCCTTAGTTTGTTGTCAACATGACGCGCAACTCCAACTCCTGTTACTGCCTCCTGCCACTGCTCCTGCTCGTGTTGTGGCTGCTGTGCCTGCATTTTTATTGCCGTTGACTTTTGGCCAGCAGCCACAGATTCCATTCCTCGCTTCGGCTCATATTGTAGTTTTCTATTGCTTTTCTTTTGCGTACAAATATTAATTTTCTTTCACATATGAAAAGAAAACTTTGTGCGCGTGCTGTTTGTCTTCCCATTGGCTGTTGGCCCTTTGGGATTGGTCACCTGCCTACTGCTGAATGGGAGCCGAAAACACTTCCCTCATTCCTCATCATCTTCTTTATCTGCTTCTTCTTTCTTCTTCTGTTACTGTTTATTACTTTAGTTTGTGCAGCTGTTGCCATTGGGCTTCATTGGGGTGCATCTCGCATTCATAAATATATCAAAGAGCTCAAGTAAAACATATTGAACAAAATGGCAGATGAAAGTTATGTATTGTAATTTATTGCTGGACGATATGAAATGCAAATGAGAAAATATAAATTAATTCATTTAAAGAATATATAAATATTCAATATATTTAAAGAACTGAAGAGTAAAGTCAAGATGAGCTAAACTTATGTCAAACTCTAACAAATCAATTTCCATTTGATAATAAAAATATTATGTTTAAGTAGAAAAGAATAAGGTAAAATAATAATATCTAAAAAATGTAAAAACAAAACACTTCTGTGTATAGCATAATAGAGTGTTCCATATAAATAAACAAAATTAAGATTGTACGTCTACAAACGAAATTATATAATATATATTATTGAGTGATATAGCATTCAGCTTTTGTCAGGCAGCTGCCTAGGGGAAATCCCCTGGGCGGGGAAATCCCCTGAGTATCAATTACTAGAGACTTGTGCTTTGGAGTGTACACACATTTACACATTATTATTACATTCTGAAAGTTTCATTAAGATTGTACGTCTACAAACGAAATTATATAATTTATATTATTGAGTGATATAGCATTTCAGCTTTTGTCAGGCAGCTGTCTAGGGGAAATCCCCTGGGCGGGGAAATCCCCTGAGTATCAATTACTAGAGACTTGTGCTTTGGAGTGTACACACATTTACACATTATTATTACATTCTGAAAGTTTCATTAAGATTGTACGTCTACAAACGAAATTATATAATTTATATTATTGAGTGATATAGCATTCAGCTTTTGTCAGGCAGCTGCCTGAGGAAATCCCCTGGGCGGGGAAATCCCTGAGTATCAATTACTAGAGACTTGTGCTTTGGAGTGTACACACATTTACACATTATTATTACATTCTGAAAGTTTCATTAAGATTGTACGTCTACAAACGAAATTATATAATTTATATTATTGAGTGATATAGCATTCAGCTTTTGTCAGGCAGCTGCCTAGGGAATCCCCTCGGCAGGGAAATCCCCTGAGTATCAATTAATAGAGACCAGGGCTTTGGAGTGTACACACATTTACACATTATTAGTTACATTCTGAAAGTTTCATTAAGATTGTACGTCTACAAACGAAATTATATAATTTATATTATTGAGTGATATAGCATTCAGCTTTTTGTCAGGCAGCTGCCTAGGGAAATCCCCTGGGCGGGAAATCCCCCGGGCGGGGAAATCCCCTGGGCGGGAAATCCTGGGCGGGGAAATCCCCTGGGCGGAAACTCAGCGGGAAATCCCCTGGGCGGGGAAATCCCTGGGAGGGGATGTACCCATTGAGTGATGCAGCATTCAGCTTTTGTCAGGCAGCTACCCAGGGGTAGTCCCCCTAGTTAACTGTACAGAATCTTAAAAATCCTTAAAAAAATAGTCAGGACAAGAACTTTTTTCATATATTATATTTAATTTACAGCAAAAAATATAAGTAATATTATATCAAAAGCTCAGCTAAGCAACTAGATGATTGTTTATATTTAGCTACTAATTTGCATGCTTAACAATAGCAACAATGCAATGAAACCAGCTCCAATTAGCAGTCAGTTTATATAATATTTGAACATACTTATGCACTAATACAAATGTATATACATATATGTGTGTGTGTGTGTGATATTTTTCGAAAGAATGAGAATCGGAACTGTTTGCCCGGCTCAACGCATTTCAGGTGTCTATTTGGGTACGTCCCACGCTCCGCTGGGCGACTTGCATGAGTCAAAATGATGAGCTTAATAAATGCGAGGAATAAATAAAACGCCGCCACTTGGCCACATCAGAAAGGTGCGAAAAGCAATCATTAAGGCAGCTCGTTTCGACTGCGGCTACGGTCGGCATCATTAAAAAAGCTTTAATTAATTTTTTTCCGGGCAACCCACGCGCAGCTCTTCAAAGTCATCCCTCAAAATGGAGCCCCAACCTTTGGGGTCATCTGTGATTGAGCACCGCGACACCGGAATCGCGTCCAGATTGAGACTGAGAATTGTGAATGTGAACGAAACTCAGGCTGGAACTGAGACTGAGATTCATAATCGAGACGAACTCGAACTCTGGAAGAGATGTGCGAAGGCGGCGCCTCTGAAGCAGTAAGTGGGCCCCCCTTACTCAAAGGGGGTCGGATTCGTATTCGCATTCGCACTCGAGCTGACATCAACAGCGACACCAACAACGACACCAATTCCGACGCCGACTCAGACTTGACTCGGAGTCCGACGCGGACATGGTTAATTGATCAACTCCCAGCGGGCTGCTGATTTGGGTATGGCAACAAATTGGCCAAATTAATTTCAAGCTTATTCTCCCCTCACTCTCTCCCTCTCTCTTTCTTCTGCTGAGTGTTTTGTTGTGATCTGTTTTGACTGGCAGCGACGCGTGCGCCTTGCTCATGAAATTCAAGAAAATTAATTAAAATAACAATTTACGCGCCAAGATGTAAATTTCCAGCGAACTCCTGCTTGGGCCCGATCTCGAGCTCCAGTTGCGACTGTCTTCGGTTTTACGAACTGTCAGCCATGTCAGTCATAAAACGTTGTTTATGTGTTCCCGCCTTACTATATGTTCAATGGCTCAAAATCCACCGGCTTCTCCATTTCCCTATTCCATTCCCATTTCCATTTCCATTATGCACAGTTCAGCGTCAGCTGCTGTCTGTCTATCTGTCTGTCTGTCTGTCCCTTGCCCTCGCTCTCGCCCTCTGCCGTTGGCCATTGGGTCATTGATAAACATCATATATAGCTGCTGGGGCAGCCAATAAAAAATGTCACGATAGACTTTTATAAGCACCTGTTAGCTGTTTCAGTTTCGATCCGCTTGGCTGCCCCTGGCCGGAGTGCAACACCAAACTGTTATTCAGTGGAAAACTTATAGGTTTTTCTCTCTACCATATTTGACAGCAACCTGTGCGTATGTAGGTTTGTGTGTGTGTGGATATATAAAACGCACTATTTTATATACAAGCGAACAATAAATTCTTGGCTTAAACACAGCCTCTGCTGCAGGCCAGTTGCTGTTGTTGTCGTCTTCACTCTCTGTTTTTTTTTTTTTTTTCACTCACTCTCTCTCGCTCTCTGTTTCTCGATCTCCTCTGCGGTTAGTTTTATTATCCTATTTAAGCCACATTAAAATCAACGGGGTGCGCGACATTTGACAACAATTTATTGGACATTAATGTACGCCGCCAGTTGGTAAGAGCCAAACGCAGCAACAACAACAATGACAACAACAACAACAAGGCGGGGGGTAAACAGCCTGTTGGCATTCCAAATGGGCGCGGCACCTTCAAATGGCTAATAGAATGAAGTTGGGCGTAAGTCTTTGAAGATTCAAAGTTATTGCCATTTTTGTTTTGATTAGACAAAAACCAAAACAAAAAAATCAAAAAATTTATTTATGACCAATGCAGGTTGATAATGAATCAAGATTAACAGCAAAACAACAAAAAAGGTACTTAGCAGCAAATAAAAAGGAATACTTTGTTTGTATTTCAACTAAATGTAAGTAAATTTATATATGTATGTTTGTATATAATAGAAATAATATTTGTATAAACTAATAATAATAATAAAGGAAATGCATGCATATTTATTTAATGTATTGATTTGAATTTCTGATTAATTTTGGGTTGCTTACACCAAGGCAAATAAATAGAAATAAATTTCTTAGACATTTGAGAAAATTCTCTATTTAGTATGATTTTATTATTATTATTATTTAAAGTTTCTCTAAATAAAAGCATCTATAAATAGTTCTCACTTTACTCTGAGAGAGTTTTAGAAATTTATAAAAAATAATATAAATTTTGGAAAAGAAATTAAAGTATTAACTAAATTGAATTTGCTGCAAAATAATGTAGTCACATTCTTAAATATATTCATAATATTTTTAGACAATATATTAATATTAATTTTTATTATGTATACAAATACAATATTATTAATACTATAATTTATTTGAGAGAAGTTTGCAACAAAAACTTGTCTGGAAATAGGCTAATTTATTTTTTGTCTATGTTAAAAAATCATTTGAGCCGTTTTCAACATATGGAAAGTCTTAATAATACTCTATATATACATATATAACAATTAATAGTAGTCACACTTAACTAAGTGGTAAATATATATTTTCAATATATAAATAAATTAATATTAAACATTTTATTAATTAAATATAAACTAAAAAAATTATTTAATATTAAGAAATTATATTTATTTATTTATGATGATAAATTAATTAATAAATTATATTTATTTATTTATAAATAATAATGAAATAATTGAAAATATATAAGCTTTAGCTCTATTTAAATGTACAAAAAATAAAAATAATTATACATCAACTAGCACATCATGGCAAGCA
>JAWNOM010000042.1:0-15445 GCA_035045965.1 Drosophila aldrichi
AGTAAATCGGCAATGAAACGAAGCTTAAGTTACTCTAGCTTAAAGGTGCTTTAGGCCAGCTAAAAATATACATACATATATGTATAAGAAATTAATGTGGAATACGTATGTGTATGTAAGAAGAATATTTAGGAAGAGTTTAAAAACTCAATCATATTTTTTTTACAATTAAATTTACAATTATCAATTTAAAACTTTACTAAAAAATTCCTTAAAATTTGATTTGAAAATACAAGTTTTCAAATAAGATTTATAGGAAAAACAAATAGCCTTAGGAAACTCTAGCAACAATTTTACTATCAAAAACTTAAGCTTTAATTACAAATAGAATCGTCTCATTAGACTTTCCCACTTTGTTCCGTTACATATTTTCAAAACATAATCCAACTTGTTTAGCCGTTACATATTTAATATCAATGTGCATATACCCTTTCTGGTCAGTGCACAAATGATGTATAAATAAAAAGCAAACAGCGCTGCAGTTGAAGTTATTTGTGAAATTCATCCGTCAAAGTCGCTGCTGCAACCAACGGCCCTGGCCACTGTCTGTCTGTCCGCTGTAGTAGCCATTGGCTACTGTTCGCTGGCCAAGTCGTTCGTCGCATTGCGTCCAGTCAGACTTTGGGTCTTTGGGCTTGGAGTTTTAGGTTTGGGGCTTGGCGTAAAACTTAAAAAGCGTTCCTTTCATGGCTTTGCCATTGTCTTTTGGCCTGCTGCTGGTCATGCAGCGCTGTGGGCTATGTGGTAGCTGCCTCCTGCCTCCTGCCTACTGCCGCCGCTTGCTCTGACTCTTATTCTGGCTATGGCTCTTCACTGCCGCCCCGCTGTGGCATTCCAGCAAGGCACCGTTCGGCTTGGAATGATGAACGATGTCCACGTCGCTGATGACCTGATCGAAGTGGAGCATCTGAGCGCGTATCGATTGCACTCGGCACGGAATAGGGCTTGAGCAAGGAGAAAGAGGAGGATGGAGATAGAGTGAGAGAGGGAGGGGTAGAGGCCTGCTGGGGCAGTGCTGCATATTTAAGGACATGACATTTTTTGTCGTACCGTTTGCTAAAATAACTTTGTTAAGATTTTTTGCAAGTTTGCAACTCGCACAGGGCGAACCAGAAAAAACTCAGTCACAATTCGCGCTGCGAAAGGGACCGATTTGACATGGCGGCGGTAGCGGCAACAGCAGCAACAACAGCGCCGGCAACAACATCAACAGCAAGATCCCCAAGTCAAAACCTTTGTTTGCTGCATTTCAATGAGAGGCGATAAATCTTTGGCCTGCACCGAAGGCAGCGCTCAACAAGGGGCAACCGTTGAGGCTCTGCCTCGAGACAGTCAGCCAAGTTAACGGCTAACGAACCGCGACATTGGTTGCCCTTGTTGTTGTTGTTGTTGACTTTTGCTTTTGGCCCGGTCGGCAAGTCGCTGACCGATTTTATGACAAATGTATTTTTTTATGAACTGTCAAAATAGGTGTTGAAAATGAATTAATTTGCTCTCGACTCGCTGACTGTCTGACTTTTTTTTTTTTTGACTTTTTGCCAGTTTTACTTTTGGCGGCAAACATCAGACTCGTAAGCGTGACATTTGCAACGAATCACCGTTCGCTGTTCGGGGGTTCGGGGGTCGCTGCTTCAGCTGCGCCTGCGCCGAAATGTAAAGAGCCGACAATTATTGTGCGACTTCCTACGCATTTCACAAAACCTATAACATGCAGCTAGAGATTCTGCACCCCAACCCTTTATGAAATCTGTTTAATTTAATCAACAGCAGCGCATTGGGTGGGCGTGGCAAACATTTGGCGAACGCCCGTTAGAAATGCAGCTGGCTGCGTGGCCAATAAATGTCATATAGCCAAGTAATAAGTGTAAGACGGTTAAGGTAAAATATATGATATATGTATACATGTATACTCTTATATGGAAGATAATAGTACATAAATTATATATGCATATATGTACATATGTATGTGTGTCAATCATGTTGAACTGAGCTGAAAAATGTGGTAAAATTTCCATTTGATAATTTATTAAATATATGACATTTATTATATAAACTTGCCAATAATCAGACAAAAGGTAAAACGCATTTCAATCCACACATTTTTATAGTTCATTACATATATGCATATATATGAATACATACTTATATATATATATACGGATTCTTTATATAAGAATAAGTATTACAAATGGTTGAGCGACATTCTGGAATGATGTAGGCTAATGTTTTATTTATTGTTAACCAACAATGACGGTAGACATTTCGAGCAGCATATGATTATTGTAACGTTTTCATAAATACATAAATGCGGTGTTAAGGAGTTGTTCAGTTGGATCAGGGCGCGACGGGCTGAGCTGCTGGATTTTCCATATTTTGGCGCATGAGAAACACGTTTTATGTGAATGTATTTTGCCTCATGTTACGTGGTAAAGTTTGCTGACTCGAGCAAGGCAACAGAGGACAACGCGGCTATATGCGACACCTAATGCAAGCTCTTCTTCTCAATTGCTTCGACTACATCTTCTTTTTAAATACATTGTTACGTATGCAAGTAGTCAGGAAATTGTTCACAGCTCACGAGCTTCAGAATCGGCGCGAGACTCTGGGGACACTGTAGCATACGCAATAATAAACACATTAACATGTTATTTAGTTGTCAACACGAACAGCCAGCCGAATGGTCGAGCCTTTGATATAGACAAGCAGCCGATCACACAAGAAGAGAGAGAGAGAGAGACTGCGGGAGAGTGACCGATCTACATGCCTTCCCATAAATATATCCATATATCTGTATGCACACAAAATATATAGGGGAAACGTTAAATTAACTAAATCAAAAGCAAAGAGCGCAAAGCTCCCTGCGCCTAATTGTGGAATTGCCTTAGACAAAGGCTTCATCGCGTCGCATCGCGTCGCGCACCCCGACAGGCAAAACAATGCGATGCAGCGCACAATGCGAAGCCGGTCAAGTGAAGCAAGTGAAGACCGGTTCCCAGGCAAACGGAGATCAGAGAAAACAATAAAGCAAACACAAGCAGAAAAAAAAACGCCTGTAGCAGCTGTTGATGTGACGGGCTTCCTTATGTCCTCGTTCAATGTTCACATTTTGTATCTATTCAAAATATTAAGAGAATTCTCTTATTTGACCTTCTCTTCTTGCAACACGCATTAATGACTAATTAATTTACCTATTACAGTCGAACATTTCTAATATACCCTAGCACAACAACTTGTCAATGTACCTAAACTAATACATCCCTTTTCGTTTCTTGATCGAGTATTAAGCAGAACAAAAAATGCCGCATCATGCGGCTGAATGTTTTTGGTTTGCTGGTTTCGATTGGATGGATGGATGAATGGATGCTTGGATAGATGCCAGTTTAAAACAGTGCCCGTGTACATTTGAGAGATATGTCATAAATTGATAGAGCCAAGTGCTGCTACACCCGCAATACACACACACAAGCACACACTGGAAATTGTCGTCGCGACACAAAAACTGATTTATGATTATTTCGCAGACAATTAAGACAAATAAACGCAACAACAAACAAGCCAAATTCAATTAAATCCATTAAAAACTAAGGCGCTCAACGACTGCTCCCACAGCAACTGCTCAAAAGATGCGACAACTGTGTGTGTGTGTGTGTGCCCCCTTATGCTGCTGTATCCCTAACTGTCTTTGTCTGTCTCTCGATTGAATTGCTGCAGCGACAACAACAAGAACGGCAAGCATTAATGACTTGACCTCTGGAGGTCAATTAAATTGACTCGATTTGCGGACGGCGCTGAAACAATTCGATTAGAGGGGCAACAACAACAACAACAGCAACAACAACAACAAGCTGTCTTTATTCCCTGAAAGTGTTTGGGCTAATCAAGATGTGGCTCATGCAAACAAGTTGAACTTCAGGTCGCGCACAATGGTTTGACAAATCAGCGTGCGGAGCTAAGGGTGGAAAATGGGGCTCATGCTCTATGCTCCATGCCAGTTCACCACCTAACTAACCACTCAACCAACCCACCCAGTCAGACAGACAGTAAGTCGAATAACTAGAATGTTGCATGGGCACTCGTCATGGAATGTTACTCAATTAGGGGCCTTAAATGTACTCTAGAAGGAAATGTGCATTAATCATATTTATAGATAGGGTCAATAAGCAGGCTGTTTATAACTAGTATTCAGACATGGAACTTACATATGCATATAGTAGCATTAATATAATATAAGAAGGACTCCATTAGCACTGATTAGTTCAGCTAAGCAGAGACATTTGTATAAATATAACCGAAATATAATAATTAAATATTGTTTTTTTTAAGTTTATCAATTACTTTCTATAAGTCACAAATTAACAAAATAATAATTGAAAAACTCAACGTAAATAAAGGAATTCAAAATTATAAGAGTTGACATATGCAAGTAAATACAAAATATCAACTCAAATTCTAAGCAATCAAAAAAGTTGTATAAGAGTTCGTAAAGTATAAGAAGTATATAAGAAGCAGTCTCACTTTTCAAAGAGTAATTTCCCAACGCTCTCACACTTTCGCTCGTTGTCGCCTCTCTCGCTCTTTCTGAATATCTTTGCCGCCAATTTGCGTTTGGTATAAAAGCTCTGCAGCATAAATTTGCCGACGCACACTTCACTGAGTTTCAAACACGTCTTTAAAGGCGATAAATGACTTTAAAAGTGTTTAGCGACAGTTTTTAAACACACACACACACACACAAAGCTTATTAATTGCATTAAACACAATTTATCACACTTTACTTTATTATTTCACTCAAAATATAAAAAAAAATATATATTTCGCAGCGGAGCACACGAACGGATCAACAGGACAGACGCGCACATACTAAATTGTCTTATTTGGTTCGAAACTATGCTAATCCTTGAAAGCTCCTGCATATACACGATAAGCTGAATGAAGTATGCATATAACGGGATCGAAAGCGATAGAGAGAGAGAGAGAGTAACATGAGCATCAGAAAGTGTAGAAGAGAACAGCAAAGTTGATTTTGCATTCTCTTATATGTAAACATACAGATGCATACTTACTCATATACATATGTACTTATTGATAATGAGACACACTTGATTATTTGACATCAAAATTTATCCTTTGACATTTTGAGTGGTCATTCTTTCGGTCAAACTGTTTGCGCTCTACCGCATTACCTATCAATGACAATATCCGCAAAACCAATTTGGTATCACAATCAGCACACACACACACACACACACAAATACCGCAAAAGTTTGTGTGCGAATGCTAATGAGACGCACACACACTTACACACACATATATGCAAGTATATATGAAACTGCCTGTGAGTTAATATTAATGGCGGAACCGGAAACAACGTTTGCCATGTTTGTGGCCAAAAACTTTGTTGGCCGAAAAAAAAAAAAAAAAAATATTGTAAAAATAAAACAGTTATCAAAGAAGCAGACACAAAGCATGCAACTACGTGATATGATTAAAAATAACTAACAGAAAGGTGCGTAAACACACATTTAATGTATGTATGTATTTATATAAATATTTATATGTACTTATGTATGTATGTTCATTCATCATAATCGCTGCTCGCAGCGCGCACAATCAAAATTGAAGTGAACAGCGTGTTGCCTCCTGCTGTGCCATAACACTAAATACTTTGCTATAATACGAATGCATCATGTGGTGTTTGCGTGTAATGCATTTGGATTAGAATGCAGCGAGTCACGCCCACAGCACTCGAAACTGAAATTTCTGTGCTATTTATCCTTGGCATTGTCCTGGCCATGTGCATTTATTTGCGGATTATCATTGTCGCACTTCTTTCCATTGTGTTCTTTTCTGTTTTTGTAAGTAGATCAATTTTCAATCAATAGAGTATCGATAGTGCAACAGGAAAGGGGCAGGGGCAGGAGCAGGGGCTGTGAGACAGCACAGCGGGCAGCCTGTTTTACAGGCGTGCAACAGCCTAATGCACTTCTCGGCTTCGATCAAGCTGCAGTCTCCCATGGCGAGAGAGAGAGAGAGAGAGACAGCGAGTGAGATAGAGGCAAAGTAGCCAGCGTTGTTTACGCTCTAATTGCGGCCACATAGCTGGAACGGAGAGTAGCTCAAGAAATCGATTAATGGAAAACCCACTGGGCGCTGCGTACCTCTGTCTGCTCCTGCGAGATCCGGCTATTGCTGCCCCTGGCCCTGCCAATAGCCGATTGATCTCTGATGATGTTGTCGTCTCTGCCGCTGCTGCTGCTGCTGATCCCATCTGCGCATTTTAGTTGAGATTTGTTGTTTTGAATACCCTGTTCGATGAATGAAAATGTTTGTGTTGAAGAAATGGGCCTCCATTCACTAAATTACATCAGGCCGAGCAAGGTGCATTTGCAGTCACAGCTGCAGCGGGCCATATAGATGAAATGTAAATGTTTTACGGGTTTGATGTATTCACTTTTAAAAAGTGTGAATAATGTATATATAGATTGTACATTTTTGGTATTTTAAATGTTTTTAGGTATATAACTTTCAAAAATACTAGATGTAATGATTATTCTATTTCAGTTACTTGCACTGTAGGTATCATCTATGAATCAATCTCGGCTCTATGAACCTCTTATGTAGTACAAAAGCCAATTGATATT
The DNA here is from genome assembly GCA_035045965.1 of Drosophila aldrichi. Taxonomy (NCBI): domain Eukaryota; kingdom Metazoa; phylum Arthropoda; class Insecta; order Diptera; family Drosophilidae; genus Drosophila; species Drosophila aldrichi. The sequence continues at coordinate 6,642 of JAWNOM010000042.1, forward strand.
ATTATAACATCAAATCAAGCCATATCGAACTATCTTATCATTTTACTAATTATACAAGAATCTGTTGATAAATATAATTTCGAATAGTGCTCCAGAAAGAAACAATTCTCTTCACATTATATTTGAAAGACAATTAGGGTATCAAGTATACAAAAATCTCTTGGATTACAGGGCATCAACATGTCGTTCAGCAATTGCTAGATCAACTCTTGTTTATTATTAACACAATCTATTGATGTTGATCAGCGGTGACCGGGCCGAGCAACCTGTTGCTCTGTTGCTTTGTGGCTCTGTTGCTCCGTTGATCGCATTTTGTAATTTAATGCTCGGCTTCTGGTTAATTGCCACTTTCATTGTTCAATGGACCCCGTTGCCCTATTCGTATATTCATTGATTCGTTTGCACCGATGATAGATACATTCACGGAGACCAAGACAGACGGAGTGCGTGTGTGTGTGTGTGTGTGTTGGCGATTTGTTGTGCTTTTGTTTTCGATTTGGTTTAGTTTTGATTAATTTCGGTTTGAACTTTGCCGTTGAATCAGCTTGTGGCCTTTAACTATTTTTCATTTCAGCAGCTTTAAGGCATCTCAATCAATTTGATACGCATGTCTCACAATGACAACACACACACACACATACACAGAGGCAGATTTGGCTTTGTTGAAATCCTCTCTCGTTCTCAAGTTTCTTCACGCCTTTAGCTTGGCTGATTGAAACTTTAAGTTGTTTTTGTTTTAGCCAGTTGAAAATGGATTTTCTACGCTCATCCAGCAGCAGTGTTATACAATAGAATTTTATTATAGAGAAGACTACAGCAATATATTGCATATCTCTAGACTATAAACAAAGTAATGAATAGACTGTCTACATTTTGAATTTAGCGGTAAATAAGAAATATCATCAATTATTTGTTTGTCTTTCTTAGCAATAGAATAAAGTTCCTAGATGTTATGCAACTCTAAAATCTTATATAAACGACCTAAAGTAATACTGTAAATGAACAGAATCTTTGGAACTTGAAGGATAAATATATGGCAAATTAAATAATATGTATATAAATTATATGCTCATCATCATCTAAATCATCATCACAAAGATTACAATTGATATCAGCTCATTCAACAGCATTGTAAATCAAATATATACAATATAAGCTGCCTCTGACCTCTTACAGGGTATAGAGCTGAAGGGGCATGTTCTTGTGCAGCCTACCCTTTAGAACAACTGCCACTCGAATGGACCCGTTGCCAGCACGTTGCAACAAATGTGGCAACCAGGGGCAAGTTGCTGCTTACAGTTACGCCAGTTGCAGTTGCTTTCATGCCATTGTTCAGAACGCTTCCGGGGCCAGCTCATTTGGTGCTGCTGCGGCTGCAATTCAAATTGGATTGGATTCTTAAGACGTCAAGCAGCAGAAGGACAGGAATTGTGCACCACGGCGTAGGGCGGAACTTGCCACTCGCTCAGCAACGGGCTCGAATTTTTGAATGCCGCACACACACACACTCGCACACACACACTCGCACACACCTTTCGCACTGGCTCGCTACCGGCTCATTGTGTAATCCAAAACGCGCCGGAAATCAGGGCAACAAAAACGAAAAACGAAAAACGTAAAACGAAAAAAATGTGAAATAAAAAACAAACTGAAATAAAATAAAGAAGAAAGCAGCATACAACGCAATGTATTTGGTTAACGCCCATGCGAACGCTCTCCAAAATACAATTGCATAAAAAATGCGACGACTGCGACGGCAACTGGCAAAATCTGTGATTCAGATACGTATGCAGAAGGTGTAGCCACACGCACATACATACATACATCTGAATATATATAAATTTTGTATATATATAAATTGAATTTGAAATTCTAGACGTTTACTTTTGCAACCCCTGCGCCCAAAGACTCTTCCAGTTGGCATTGTTCTCACTGGCTGTTTTTTTTTTTTTTTCTCAAATGCTCTAGAGCGCATATAACATATATGTATGTATGTCCATGTCTACATACATTCAGCGAAATGTATGTATGTATATATATGTCAATTAGTTTTGAGCAGTCAATTACGCACTGCAGTGTCCGAGTCACAATATTAGCCGCAATAGATCAGTTAAGTTAATTTACACAATATCAACATTTGACAGCAGCTCAAGTGAACTTTCAGCATTGAATATGTTCTCTGCTATGGATACATCCTATAAAAGTTAACACATTTTGTACTTGAAGAGAAAACGAATTTGTTTAGAAATGTTAAAGCATTGTTTATATATTTATTATTTATATATTTATTTAAAGAGTTTTTTGTTGCCATACAATATTTGCCCATTAAATACTTTTTGCTTTAATTATTGTAGTCCTTTATGAAGTCTGAATTTTCAACTAATCAAATTAATTTATTAAATAAAAATGAAAACCTTTCTCAACTTTTTTCATCCACTAAGATAACCCTCAAGTTTTTATTCTTCTACAGCTCACTCTTCAAACAGTTTTCGTTAGCGTATCTAAAGTTCGGTGTGTCAAGCACTCAAATTACCTTTCATTCTTCCTTCTCATTTATTTATTCTTTTTTTTTCGCACTGGCAAATTTCACTTTCAAGGTCACCAGACTAACTTTTTCTCCTGGTCTATAATCTTTTTTGATTGTTGTGATGTTTCTACTACACACACACACACATATATATACTGTGTGTGCTATATACCTATGTGTGTGTGTGTGTGTGTGTGTGTCCCGTTCGCCCATTAAATTATCATGTTCGGCTGCTTCGGCCTTTCGACATTCATTTTGGGCCAATTTGCAATTATGTTGCGCTTGTGCTTGTTGTTGTTGTTGTTGGTTTGTAGTATATTATTATTATTCTTATTATTATTATTACTTTCAACAGACACCACAACAACAACAACAACAACAGCTGAAAGAACAATTTTATATATTATGTTGCCCGAAACAAAGTGATTGACTTCTGATTGACTTGCTGAAATGTGCGGAACAAGCTGAGCGAAGATCTTTGAACACGAATCCTGTGAGCGGGTCTTCTCTTTTGATTGAATGATGATTTTGAACATATCCGTGGAGCTAATTAGTTGAGGAAAGAGTTGCGTGAAATTTGATAATTTGATAGTCTATAAAAAATATAATAAAAGAAATATTTAGTTGAGAAAGTTATTTAAATTTAAATTTTTATATTTATGACAGTTTCTAAATATCTGGCATCGAGTTTCATAGAACTTTAAATAGAAACTTATATGCTTATACGATTTTTTTTTTTTAATTTTTTCTTAATTGATAAATTATTTATTAGGCATTGTGGAACTCTAGTCAGAACCAAAGTTCTCTTCGGTATTTAAATTATTATAATCTGAAAAGTTTTTATGCTAAGCAAGGAAACTTTTCATCATGAATGAAGCGTCCTTCTTGACTTACCTTACTCCAGTTTATAAATGCTTAGCAATCAAGAAGTTGATGCAAATTCCTCTTTTACTTATGTCTGCCGTAGTTTTTTATGGCCAAATTGGCTTTTGATTAGTTGTCATATGCAAAGATATATATATGTATACGCATTGAAGATAATTTGCCTAAATATAGATACATATATTCATACATATATACGCACATCCTTGTATAGACATCATCCCTATATAGCCACCGAAAATGAAATCTTTGAAGACATTGCAACCGCTGTTACGCATTTGTTGACACATTAACTCGGTTCGTCCTTTGGACTAACTAAAACATAGCTAGAGCATTTGGACTTGGACCGTAAGTTGAGCAGGCTGTAGACAGTGGCAGAGTGGGGCTGCCCCAAATTGAAATCAAGTCACGTATTTGATTAAACATGGCGACTGCCATGTTAGACGCTCCAAACTCCAGCTGCAAAGCTAACGAGACAAGAGCTCCACTGGCTGTGGCTGGAGCTGTGGAGCTATCGTCGCTGCTCACCTTCACATCCGCCTCGGTTGCGACCTAATTGCACTTATTATTATATATATATATAGATATATATGTATTGGTAGCGTAGCCGGCTCGAGCGGCGGCTCGTTTAGAGAGCTAAGAAGTCATTATGAAATTTCTCATCACACTTTCAACGCGCGCAGTTGGTTTGCTGTAGCTGTTGTTGTTGTTGCTAACATTTTCATTCACTTCATAAATCATTTGCGCGTTGCATGAAAATTGAATTTGAGAATTAATTGAAAATTTCATGGCAAATCGCATTTTGGAAAAGCTGCCAAAGAAACAACGCTGAGAACTTGAGAGCTCCAAGCGGACGCCATTTTTAATGATGCTGAAAGCAGCGATATACATATATACTTATATATATATATGTATAACTGCGTAGGCTTTTGCTGCATGCCTATTTTGCATGCCACACACTCACACACGCACACATACACACACACCAGCTTGCATAGTTTGTATTACCGCAAAAACCAAAAAGACTTTTGCCAAGACTTTTTTGCCTCACTGTCGAGTGGTTGTTGGCCAAGTTCCTTAGCTGCTTGCAATGAATGCTATTTTTTCCTTTGTTGTTGTTGTTGTATGCGCCCCACTCTGAATGCTGCTGCTGCTGCTGCTTCTTCAGCTGCGGCTCTTTTTTTCTTTTTTTCTTCTTTTTGCCCCGTTGAGTAGTACAAATAAGTTGTATGCGGTTTGGCCAGCTCTCGCTCCTCCGATGCGTTGTGCGCATTTTGGGCTTTTGGCTTGGGTGGTTCGCCTTTTGCTAGCACGCAAAACAACACCAACAACAGCTGCCACAAACCACCACAACAACAACAACAACAATGACGAAGACGACGACGACGACGACGACGACGACAACGTCATGCCATATAAGCCACAAGCGTCGGCCATAATGCGTTGCTGTTGCTGCATATACCTGACTCTATATATACGTTTATATATATAGAGAGATATGTATGTATGTATGTACGTGTGTATGTCTGGCTTTATGCACGCGTACCGCACGTACACGCAACATGCAACAGCAGCAGCAATATGGCGTCGTCTATAGCAGAGACCCTGCCTACCATAAGTACATGTGCAGCTGTATGGGTAACTATAGGTGTAGCTATAAGTATACGGATATGAAGTGCAGCAGAAAAAAAGTGAAGCAAGCAAGCGCGTAAGATCAGAGCTTGCCTGACTAGTTAGATGACCTGTTAAGTGTTATAAGAAAGGTGTATACATGTACATATGTATGTATGTATGTGTACATATGCACAAGGGTAAGGTAATCATATAAAACATACACAACATATACAGCATATACAACATATACAACATATACAACATATACAACATATACAACATATACAACATATACAACATATACAACATATACAACTAATACAACATATACAACATATACAACATATACAACATATACAACATATACAACATATACAACATATACAACATATACAACATATACAACATATACAACATATACAACGTATACAACATGTACACTCACTCCCTCACACTTATGTTGTCTCCAAGTCTAATCCACCTTTAGTCAATCCAACTGCTTACAGGGTATCAAAAGGCGAGGAGTTGCTCAGCGCCTTCATTGGAATGCCGCTGTAAATTTGTATTTCTCTTGTGCTTCTTCCTCTTCTACTTCAACTACTCCAACTACCTCTTCATTTTCCCCATCTTCTCCGCCATTCGTACGCATTGCGGTTGAACGTTTTGTAGGCGTTCGAAGTTATATTATTTTTTTTAAATGCCTTGCTGTTTGCATAGCTAATGCAAATGGCAGCTCTTCAAGAGTCAAGCGCAAATTGCGTATACGCAGCATAGGCCGAACTCAAGTAAATTATGCAGAACAATTGCTAATTGAACGTTGCATAGTTAAGGCTTTCGACTAAAGCTGCGATTTAGCTAAACGTTCATAGAATCTTAAGATAACAGACCAGATGATCTACTTTGATAATTGATAGCTAGATAAGCTCACATCTTGCGCCAATTATTAGTGATACTCCAACTGAGAGTATTACTTTCTTATTTGTCAATATCTGATCTAATCGTAATTGTTAGCCCTGTCAAGTTGCTTCGCTCGGATGACAAACAAACAAAACGAAAAAAAAAGAACACCTCTCAGCAGCTTGATTGAAGTTTGCGATGTTGTTGCAATGGAAAATGTAGCGTATTGATGGCGCCGAACCACTCAGCTGGAATGTCATGTTAGATGGCAACAAACATGACGCTCCATGGCAAAAAGCTGACCAGCTAATTGCATATTTGCATAGCCAGCCGAGAGAGTCGCTCGAGAGTCGGGTGCGTTTGTAAGTAGAACACGATGCAGCAAAAAAAGAAAAAAAAAACACAAACACAAAAACAAAAACAAAATCAAAACCCAACGACAAACTCAGGTAAAACAACAAGAACAACTAGCCAAGAAGCAGAAGCAGGCGATTGGGAATTTGTGGGGTGTGGCTGACATGGAGGCCATGTCGAATACGTCCGCCAAACCAATTTGCATGTAGCTGCAGCCACAACAACAACAACAGGAACAGCAACAGGAGCAAAGGCTGCTGCAGCGAATGCAACAGCAATCACTGCAAATAGTAAAAGCAATCGCAATACGAATCACAGCACACAAATATATATATGTATATATACATGTGTATGCATATGTACATGCATATATCCATCAATCCAGTCTTACGTACGACCATCTATCAATGCATCAAGCAAAGCATTCACCAATCCATTCATTTCCATAGAAATGTGCGAAGATTATATGTTTCGTCAAACGCGAAATTGCGCACGAATATGCCAAGCGACGAAAAGCCCCCACAACAAACACACACACACACACAACACACTCCCCTGCTATTGGAGTTTACAATGTATTTTTTTTTTTTTTTTAGTTTTTTTTGTTTGGCACAGTTGAAGCGGTTTTGAGGCTGCATGTATACATCATTTACATACATACACACATTCATGCATACATATATATATATATTTACATAGCTTGTGCACACACACACACAGACACACACACACACGGGTCTACCTGACTGAGTGTCGTTTAACTGTCGCTGCAGCCAACTAAAACGGGGCGTATGAGTATTGCGCTTGCCTCCATACCCTTTCCTCTTTACCCATAGCAAAAACAACAAAAAAAGGGTTCGCATCTGCAGGGCTGCTATTGGGCGTGTTTTTTTCTTTTTTTCTACTACTTCTTCTTATGTTACTTCTTCTTCATTGCTCTGCACTTTGAAAGTCTCACACAGTCAGGTTGTGAAAGCTTCTGTGGATTTGCATTTCTTTTGCTTCTTGCGCTTGTTCCCTTCTTCTTAATTTTTTTTTTTTTTTCTTTGTCATTTTCATCTTTAGCTATGCTAAACAGTGGTTCAATTTAAAAATTTTTTAGAAATATATAATATGTATAATATAAATAATAATAACTAAAAGCCACAAGTCAAAATGTGTATAAATATTTTTATTATTTTAAGTGTATATATTTATTAAGAGTTATATGTAGTTTTTTGTATTATTATTCTCTTAACAATTTTTAATTATTTAAATAAATGTTTAAACAATTTTGTGGGAATACATCTATTAACTTTTTTAATAAATTTTATTTACTTTTATAAATGTTTTCACCAAGAGTATATAGTATTGACTATAGAGATATCGTCAAGACCATAATTATAAAAGTCTTATACCCATTTGTTGAACAAATAAACTATATGTTAAAAATTCGAATGAAAATTATGAACTATGTATAATAAATCCCCATCAACAAATTAATATCTGTGTAACCATATATTTGTACTTACTTTGATATGCTATGGATGCATACATATACATATATGTACAATATATAGACAACATTCTTATAGCATGGCAGGCATCAATTGTGAACGTAGGACGAGCCACTTATTTAACTCTTTTAATATTTGATGACAATATTTTCTAATTGCAGACACTGTGCAAAATTCTCATATAACATTGTGTGTATGTGCGGGTGTCGGTGTGTGTGTGTGTTTGCTTGCATGACCAAGTGGGACGTGCTGAAATGTACTTTGCATACCTGCAGAACGGTTCCGCTCTTCCCCCACACTGCTAACATACTACGTCCATTGTTGCAGAGAAAAAGTCTCAAACGATTACTGGCTCGCGAGCCCACCCACTCTCGCTCACCCTCTCTGTCTCTCGTGCCGATGCCCATTCCATGGCATTGCCACGATGATTACTCCTCATGTGGATGTTACGACCTTTCTCGCCACTTTGTTTTTCAAACGCTTTGTATACACTTTGCTAAGGGCATTATAAAATTATTATTTATAATTCAATTCAGTATTGAATTATACTGCTCTTATATAAATTAACGAAAATATGCCGATAGCGGTCGTTTGTGATGACTGTATAAGAGAATATATACACATAGCCACAGCTAAAGCGGGAGAGCCATGCTAATATTTCCCACTCATTTGCTGGGCTAGTGATCCCGTTATCCTAGTAGTCTATTCAGCGCATATTGTGAGAGCGGAGCAGCTTTTTAAAAGCTATCTAGTCGAAATTAGCTAAGTTGCAAACCAAAGCATTCAATTAATTTAGTCTGTGAGCGATTGTCCTGCCGATCGTTTGTGTCTATTGTTTTCTAGTGAAATATAAATTTCTTATATTATATGCAATGAATGAGTAGTGTGTGTTAGTAAATAGTCAAATCAATAAATTATTAATTATTCCTCGAGCTTAAATACAAATTTGAGTATCAGTAAAGTGCGCGTTGTGTAATTGTTATTGCAGAGCTTTTTCACGAAACAGAATTTGGCGGCATTTGCACAGAGTGATA
>JAWNOM010000044.1:0-2500 GCA_035045965.1 Drosophila aldrichi
GTTATATATAGAAATAATTGAAAAATGAATATTCTACATTTGTTAGATGCCTTAAGAGTTCTACCCAAACAAAATACGAATACATTTAAATGATAAATGATATTATAATAAATTCAATCTTATATATAAACTATCAGAATTATAATAAAATTTTCTAGGCCAGATAAAATTGTTATATAATAAATAAATAAATAAATATATCTATAAATATATTATATATTTTGTATAAAAATATATAACTCGATCCCAAATCTATTAAGTATTCTAGTTTTCCGTATATTATATTTAATTGCATAAGAGAGTGTTATACATATTAATGGTTATATTTTTAATGAGACTATTTTATTGTGAGATTACAAAGCAAACTGAAACTGTTATACAAAAAAATATATTCTCTAACATATTAACTTTCTATTTAAATATATTTAATAAAATTTTCATATTACTATACTAACTGTTATACAAACTGTTATGCAAACTGTTATACAAACTATTATACAATGTGATATTTATTTAATAGACTAATAGTGAAGTCAACTAACACACTACGCACTGTTTACCAAACTGTTATACCTTAATTGATATTTACACAGTATATTAGATATTCACATTTTCATTTGACTATAGCCCAAGGCAGAGACTATTAGAAGTGCGTAATCTATTCATAAGTCGTCAGACCAAGTGCAGACGTCGACTTATGACCCGACATATGCATTTTTTAGCAGGGCTGAGCAGCCAATCATGCAAATATTGTCAGGCCAGTGTCTAAATGCCCTTGTACGGCAACTTATTGTAGTACCTGGTATGCAGATGCGAATGCATACACACACACACACACACACACACATACATTCAGCGGTAGCTGTGGGAGTGGAAGTTTTGCGGAGGTTTTGAAAATTTCCCAAAAATGTTTGGCAGGCGGAAACGAAGCAAAGCCGGAATACCAGCTGTGACTGCCAAAGAGAGATAGAATGAGAGAGAGAGAGCGAGAGAGAGGAGAGAGAGAGAGATGGGTACATGTAAAATACAAGCAACGACAACATCGAGTCAAACACACAGACACATATGGTAAAATCCAATAGCCAAGGCAACAATAGATGAAGGAGCAACAGCAGCAACAACAACAACAAGAACAACAACAACTTGGCTGTGAACAGCCGTTGACCATTGCTTGACATTTGAGCCATGTTGTCAACGTTGCGTTGTTGTTGTTGTTGTTGTTGTTGTTGTTGTTGTTGTTGTTGTTGTTGTTGCCATGTTGTGTATGCATCCATTATGGCTGTTTGTTACACTCGTGCCGTGGCTGCCAAAGCTCACTTAGCCAACAGCCAACAGCTAGCAGTCAGCAAGCAGGAGTAGGCAGCTCAGCAGTCAGCAAGCAGGAGTCGGCAGTCGGCAGCTTCTTCTTTCCTACTCAATTTTTCCACAGACTTTTGCGTTGTATATGCCCAAACATGTGCGCAGTTTCCTCATGCAGTTACTCCACCTCCTGCTCCTCCTGCGTGTGCCTTGTCTTGTCACATTTCATTGGAATTTGTTTTTGGTCAGCATTGTCTAGGGTCCGTGTTGTAGCTAGCATATATGTATGTATGTGCGTACTTTCGGCCAGTCACATCCTTCATCTTATTGCATATGCTAACATCATTTGGCCCGATAATGAGAGGCCTTCGTAGTACATAAATAAATCTGTAAGTTGACATTTTCTGCGTATTTAGCCATGTTTTTCTTTACGAAAAAAAAGTAGAAAAAAAACAAGTAAGAAAACTCTAGTCGAGAGTGCTCGACTAGATACTACCCTGAACCAAACTAATAAATATTCACATTTAGTGTGGTTAAAATTTCAATTTTTGAAACAATTAAAAAAAAATTAAACAATAATTCCGCCCGATCTGGGGTTCGAACCCGAGACCTCTCGATTGAGTGGCGCGCTGCTATTCACTACGCCACTTCACCTACTTACAGTTTGATGGCAAAACAGTAATACATTCACTGCTGCAGCGCCATCTAGCGAATCTAAACTAAACTAATTGTTTCTTTGAGTGGATGTGTGCACACTTATAGAAAAACTGTTGTGGCTGAATAGTAAGCTCATTTAAATAAATATATGTATAAATATTTTGAAAAAAATTAAAAAAAAAAAAGAAAATAAACATAAATTAACTCCGACCGCTCTGAGGTTTGAACCCGAGACCTCATGATCAAATGACGCGCCGCTAGCATCTGTACTGGCATCTGATTTGAACTTGAATGTTTGTATTCGATAAAAACATAACGGGATAATTTATCGAATTCTAGTGATAAACTCGACATCCGCGCTGTATATACGGTCATTTAAAAAAAAAATTCAAGTCTCTAGCTATCATAGGTTCGGAAATCGACGCGTTCAAACATACGGACAGACGGACAGACGGACAGACAGACAGACGGACAGGGCTAAATCAACTTATCTCGTCGCCCTGATCAAGAATATATATACTTTGTGGGGTCTGCCACGCCTCCT
>JAWNOM010000044.1:7500-15927 GCA_035045965.1 Drosophila aldrichi
TTTCCAATTGCCTTCACCTGTCACTGAGTCAGTATGATTGTCATAGACTTATCATTAGATTGGGTCAGATACAAATTTTCACTAATTGTGACAGCTAGACGTTGACCCCTTCGAACTAAAGCTCTCTCACGCTCTCTCTCCCTCCCTTTCTCTCTCTCTCTTTGACTGCTTGTAATTTAGTTGCCTCTGTCGCGCTCACTCCAATTAAGTTTAACGCAAATGAGCGCAGAAGTTGGCAGACAAGACAAAACTATTGACAGCGAAGAGCACCTGTTGCTATAACAGAAGAAGAAGAAGAAGAAGAAGAAGAGAGAAGAGTACAGAGGAAGGGCGTGAGAGTTGAGTTACTGAGTTTTATGGCAGTTTTGCTCTTAGAACTTTTGGCTCGCAATTGTGTTAAGTGCGTTTTGATAGGCAATGAATAGGTGGAGCGATAAGGTGCAGCTTGGCATTGGGGTTCAAGTTGAACTACATAGTTCCAACAACAGTTAAAGACAATGGCAAGTGCAAGTTCAATAGAGAGTCAACTATGAGTTCATTTGGGGTTAGCTTGAGGTTAGAGAGATCGTAGTAAACAAAAGAAAGTGAAACACTAAATGTTAAAGCTCTTAATCCTAAGCTGAACTATTCAAAAGAGTAAACTTAGTTACACTCAAAGTTAGTCTAAAGAATTTTGCATTCTATTTAAACTTGACTTTTCAATATAGACTTTCAAGTCTAATCCTACTTTCAGCCAATTGGCAAAACATTTCCGGTTGCAAAAAATGGCTCAAACGGGGGAACGGCAAAGCAAATGCAACGTGTAAATGTGCACAATGATTGTTCGCTCTGCTGAGCGAGAATTGGAAAGGGAGAGCAAGAACAACAAAAAGCGGAACAACAAGGATACTCCAAATGCTAATTACATGTAGCTGGAGAAGTGTAAAGGAAAAGGCAGAAGGGAAATCCTGGAAAAGCGGCGCCAGAGCAACTCACGAAAACCAAGTCGTGTAATGAGATTGCAACTGGCTGCAACGGCTGCCACTTGGGGCAACCGAAAACATAACTAGAAGCTCAAGCAAAGTGGGTGCAAGCGAGAGGGCATGCGACTTAATGATGCACAAAAAAATAAGTAAGAATGCAAAGGAGAACGACAGAGCCGCAACCGAAACCAAAGCCAAAAACCAAAACCAAAACTGAATCCAAAGCTGCAGCCCGTTAACTTTTGCATGCCGTTGAAGCAAAAGCTGCTTACTGCGGCCGACTGATTGAGTGCGAGCGAGACGGCAAGCGAGAGAGACTAAACGCAACAGAAACCGACAGCAATCATTGGCATTGTTTTTGCCTGAGAGTTTGAGAGTGAGCGCGTGTGTGAGAGAGTGTTAGTATATGTGTGTGTGTGAGAGAGTGTTAGTATGTGTGTGTGTGCACTCGCTCGTTAGTTGCTCTTTTTTTGGCAGGCACATTGTTTTTGTTGCTACTTCATTGTCTCTTTGGATTGGGCAAGGAGCCCTTACTAGGCAGCGCCACCTGGCGGCCCAACGCACAGCAAAGTCATCAATATTGCTTATTTGCAACAGTGCTTTTTGCTGTTGCTGTTGCTGTTTTTGCTTTTGTTTTTGTTGCTTGTCTCTGACTCTCACTCTGCTCCTTGCTTGTTATTGTTGTTTGGCAGTTATTGTAGCTGTTTTCCTTCCACTAACTTCCACACTGCCTTTGCTTGCACAAATTGCGTTTTGTTCAGCCGCTGCTGCTGCCGCCGCCGCCGCTGCTGCTTCCGCTTGTCCCGTTTTTATTGTGCTGCTTTGTGTGTTGATTTATGTGCACTGCATGTGCGTGTGAGTATGCGTGTGTGTGGGCGTACGTGTGTGGGCGTCGACGTCGCTGACTTCCCTGGAGTAGACATAAAGTGCACTGCGGTGGCATTGGAAGTAGCTGTTGCTGTTGCTGCTGCTGCTGTTGCTGCGTCTTGTTGCGCATACAAATTGGTTTTAGTTATTAATGGTGTGTATAATTAAGCGGGTGCCTTTTGTTGCTAACTTTGTCTGCAGTTTGTTAGAATGTTTCTTAATAATTTGTGTGCGCATCGCTCAAGACAAAAAGAGCAAAGTCAGCGGGCGCTATAAAACTGTTGAACAGAAAGAGAGGGAGAGTGAAGTAGAAGCAACTGTAATTGACGGCGAGTGGAAAGGGTTTAAGTAGTGCAAGAGCAGATTATTAGTTGAGCTTACATATTTTACTTTAATATAATAGGAAATTTGAAGGGAAATTAGCAATGAAATATACAATTTTAATTTATTAAATTATTTAGAAAATGGAAAAACAGAGCTATAGGTATTTTCCTGCTACTGCTCCTTAGTTAAACTAAACTTTAACAATAATTCCTATTAAAATATGATAAGAATAAAAACATTAGAAAAATTACACCACATTTTATATAATATTGTTTCCCTTTAACATAACAAATATCTACTTAAATCCCTAAACAATACATATTGTATTACTCTGAAATGTGCCTCGAAACCTTTTCTATTTATCCATAGCTTTCGGTCAAAACCAATCTCATTTAGCGATAAATTGTTATGTCCCTTGCACGGTTCATTTAAGCATTTACTTATTTTGTGGTTCTTTGGTAAGGTTGATTAACTTTAGTCAATACAGAAACCAAATCAGCTCGCCGCAGCAGGCGCCGCAAGCGAAGGCAACTCTCAAAGGCAAAGCTCTCAATAACTGTCCGCAGTTCTAACCCCTTCAATTAAAAAAGTGCCAGAAACAATCCGAAGGACTTACGTCCTTTACCCCATATCCTGTTTGTCTATCAATCAGTCGAACAAATAACCCGAAAAAAGGAAAGACGAAAAGGGGAAACACTTGGCAATTGAAACCAAAACCTTTTCTCTTCTTGTATTCTCGGCATTTCCATTGGAGCAACTCTCATTACGAATGCGGAAAATGAAAACCACAGAGGTCATTTTTTTTTCTTCTTCCTCTTCTCATGTTCTTATTTATTCAGATATTTGTTTTTTCTATTTTTGGCTCATGTTCTTGACGCCTGCCGAAACTTTGATTTGCCTCTTTCGATCTCTCAACGACAAAACAAACAGAGGGAAATATAAACATAAATTGAGGCTAAATACTGGGCAAATGTTGCCTGAGCAACTTTTAATTGAATAATATTAGAGAGAGAGAGAGAGATACAACGAAAGAGAGACAGAGAAAGAGAGGGACTGAATGAGAAATCAAATTCATAAATTTTCTATACAATTTCAGGCAAAGTTTTTGCCGAACCACAACTTTTCTAATTTATTTTCCATACCTCCCTCCTCCACTGGCTCATCATCTTTTTCCTCTTCTTCACCGGGCCTTGTTCTTGCTCGTCATGTATGTGTGTTAATACATATTAAATAATACTTACTTTGTATTTTTCTTTGGCCTCGCGCCGCAAACTGAGCCAAATTTGAGCCTTTCTTTTATTTTTCTGTTTTGTTCTAAGCGACGACAAAATGTAAGCAAAAACTCTGCCCAGCGAAACACAAAGAAAACTTTGCGCCCACACATAATATCGAGCTGAAGTTGAGCGTGCGTTGGGCGTCAAGTTTTCTCAGTTTCGCAATTTCCCAGCTGGTTCGCTTCTTAATCTACCTCCCGCTCTCCTATCTTTCTGTTCCTCCCTCGTGTGCCTTGTCGCCGCAAGTGTTGACTGCTGCGGGTTTTCAGCTCTACTTCCCTCACTTATCCATATTTGTCTAAGATTTCTTGCTGCTTGTGTTGCATAGTTTAAGGCGCACGAGAATTGCATTTCAACAGTCTCTGTTTACTTAAGTTGATCTAGTATATTAAGCTTATATTCTACTCTTGTAAGTCCTAAGCCCACTTTTAGTTCATTATGCATATGAGTGCGAGTAAAGTCCCTGCTCAAGAATTTTATTTAAATTTCCCTTTATCGATTGAGATCATATTTGCCTAGTTGAAGGTTTCCTATTTAGTATTTATGGTAGTTGATTTTAGTTACTGCCCTTTCAAATGTCTCTTTTGTCAGCTAAAATTCCCCATATTTATTAAAATACCCTTATTAAAAATACCCTTCATCAATATTATTTCACATCTCACAAATACCGATTCATATTTAGGCTACCTACTCTCTCTTCTCTCTCATCCCAGTTTTCTATGTTAATATTTCCCTATATTTTTTAAGTATCTCTCACTCTGTTATCTCTTAAAAGTCAACGAGATTTGCCTGCTTGAGCATAATCAGAAGGCCGCACATTTCATTTCATCTTATCTACGACCACTTTGCTCCTTTGACATTTACATTTGTTTGCCCCCCTCCCCACCACACCACACCGCCCCCTTCCTCTTGCCACCTCCGCAATTACATTAAATTAAGCTTCCTGTAATGAACATTTTTTATGCATTTTATAGTAGAAAGCAGCTTCTGCTAAACTCACTCAGCTTTCGCGTTTGCGTTTGCGTGTCGCAGGATAATTGAGTTGAAGGGGACATTTAAGGAAACCTCCTGCTGAGGAGGGGTAGCTGCTTGGGTGGATGGGTTTTAATAGGTCACACATAAAAAGACCGCAGAAACGCGTGTTAAAATGTGCTAAACAAGGATTTATTGTTTTATTAGTGTTTGCTTAGCAGGAGACCTTATTCGAGCACCTAGGAAAATGCTAAAGTCTAACAGCTGCATAGCCCTGTATTATGTTATTTATGATTATATTTTAGAATATCTTTATCTCAATCTGAAGATAATGGCATATTCCACAATCCATAGTATCTTAAACTCATTGATCTAGACTCTTAAGTTTAATTTCTTTGATTGGATTATGTTTTATGCACCCTTTTCGATGAATCGATCCACTCTTTCTCTCAATTTCCTTGGGGAAAATTTGTTTATTTATAGCCAGCAGCACATGCCAAAATATTTTTAGCCTTTACCGCAAAACACACTTAAACCCATGGCGAATAAATTCCATTTTCGTTTTCTGCTGCCATACGCCTTTTGCCTTCGCTTGCTGCACGCTGTTCGTAAACGAAAATGCCAAAAAAAAAAACACGCAAGTTGCGCAATTTCATAAATTTTAATCCTTTTTTATTGCCAGTCGTGGCCGCCAGAGGGCGTGTCGGGCAGGTGGCGACAAGCAAAAGGTGTGCGGAATGAAAATGGCAAAGTGAAATACACAAAATTCATTTCCGACGCGTCGCTTCGTTTGCCTTCTAAAAAGAGTCGAAGCAAAGTGGTTGCCTCTTGTAAAATATCAACTATTTATATTGTGAGTGAACTATGGACTAAGGAATACCTATTATAAAAATATGTGATCGTCAGTAGAGTGGAGAACACTAAAAGCTGATAGCGTGACTGACATGGTATTAAATAATAATAAAGTATCTTTATATAGTTCTTTCCAATAGAATCCTGAATATTCTCTTTCTTTATTAAAGTTAGTTGAATCAATTGGGTATGAAAAGTGAATACCTATTTCCGTTTACATTTATAAATATATGTAGTCCTCTTATCAATTGAGCAAAAGCCCTATAAAAAATAAGAAAAATTCCCATATTTTGAAAACTATAAAACTACCCAAACTATAAGAGTTTAGAGACAAACATTCGGTTTTCATCAACTGTTTTTGCCAAATTATTTCCCTATATATTTATAACTAATTTTCAATCATCTTCACTTCTCTTAAATATTTTCCTATATTATTCCTACACATTTACCTATACGTAAATTTTATTTTATACACTAAAAACTATGTATTCTAATTATACCAGTGTATAACAGTATAACAGTTGGCATTTTAGTCTAACCGCGCTCTATGCAACTAAGCGAGGGGCCATTCAGCAATTGTCTAAGTGCGAGGTACAATACGAAAAAAGGGGTAAGGGTGCTTAGTGCAGCACTAATTACTTTGGCACCTCGCATTATGTGGATGCAGATAGAGCAAAGAGGCGGGGTAGCACAGCCAGGGTAAGGGGAAGGGGTAACTGTAACGGGCAAAGGGGCACAAGCGAAGAGCGTACTTAATGTCAAGCATACGCCATGTTGAATGCCTGCGGTTAGCTCACAGCTCACTTCCGTCTCTCTCTCTCTCTCTCACTCTGCCCCTCTATCTGTCTCTCTTGCTCATTCGCGCGCTCGTGACTTTATCTTCCTGCTGCTCCTGCTGCCGCACAATTTGAATAACCAGTTGGAAATGGCTTTGGGGTCGGCATTTAAATACGCGACCAACTGTCGAAAAGGAAAAACAAATGAAAATTGCGAGAAAAATGGCGGGAATGCATGCGAGCGTGTGTGTGTGCGCGTGTGTGTGAGCCGCTAAAATACGCGCTGCCTGAATATGCGGCATGGGGGACAGGATATGAGCAGGAATGCCGCGTGGATGCGTCTACTCGTGTCCTGCTCTGTCCTTTTTTTGTAATTTATGCATGTCTAAACAGGCTTTTGGCATTGTGCGTGTGTGTGTGTGTGTGCGTGTGCCTTTTGAAATGACATGGACAGAAATCAAATGCTTTGCCGCTGCTGCTCTCACACTGAAGTGGAAATGGAAAATGTTGAGTGTGGGAACAGGCAGAGCGACGCGAATTGAATGAATGAAATATAAATGAATGAAGGAATGTTTGAATGAAGGAATGACTGAATAACACTCATAAAATAGTGCTCAAAACCTGGAGAGAAGAACTGTTCAAAATATTAAAACTTGTTAAGCAAACTGAAGAATGGGAAGTTAAAGCGTGAGTTTAGGATATGCTGAAAGGTAGTTGAGGAAATTATTTGCAGGGGAATTTATAAGAGGAATTTTAAATAGTAAACAGCAAAAATAAAACAATTTAAGTAGAATTTAAATGAAAGAAATATAAAAAAATATCTAAATCAAATTATAATTATAAATAATTAATTAATAAATAAATAAATATATAAAATATTAATAAATAAATATATAAAATATAAAAAAATGTATTTAAATATTAAATAAAAATTATAAGTAAATAATTATAAATATATAAAATATAAAAAAAATGTATTTAAATATTTGGTCTAAAAAATTCTAAAGAACAAAAAATAAAATATAGAACTAATTAATGTGAACATGCTATTTAATTATATCAATTTTATTTCTAAATTGTTTCGCTCTTGATTTAATTTCAATTTTAGCTTGATTCAACATTGAATCAACTTCAATTCTCTATTCCCTATTCAAGCACAATTTGCCTAAACTCTTCTAACAAAGATCAAATCGTAACGCTTGCCTCTTAATTGTGCCACTTTTCGTTATATAATTCTAAAAAAAATAAGAATACAATCAAAAGTTCAACAAACTGTTGCACAAGTGACAAAAACAATGCAACAAACAAAAGCAAAAAATCAACAACAACAACAAAAAGACGAAAAAAATTGCGACACGCGACATTAAAAATGTGGCAGGCAATAAAAATTGAGGTCAACAGCAGCAGCAGCAGCAACAACAACAACCACAACAACAGCTAATGAATAACAAAGGCAAAAACTACAAAAAGAACTGTAAAGGGGTTGCGAGGGGTGGGGGGAGGCAAGTTGGAAGAGCATAAAAAGTGAGGCGCGGTTTATCAAGATGCGCAATTAAATATGGAAATGCGCGCAAATGGAAAAATGGAGGCAGCAAAAACAACAACAACAACAGCAACAGCGACACGAAATCTGCACACGCGACAAGTGTCATTAGCAGGAAACAACCAGCAACCCGCTTGCTCCCCTTGCCCCCCTGCCCCTACCTTAAACAAACCTCCCGCAGCTACAGCTCGGCAGACAACATGAAAAGTAAAATGAAAAATTAAAAAAAAAAGAATATTTAAAACAATTAAATGTCATTTTGTGGCACATTTTATTTAGTAAAAAGTGGGCGTTGCGGTGCACTGCAGTGGGCATGGCAACCATTATGTGTGTGTGTGTGTGCAGCGGAGGGCGGCGGGCGGCGGGGCGGTAGGTGCTTGCTGTAGTTATTTGCTATTGTGTATTTAAGTTGAGTGTTGTTGTCAACGCATTTGCGATTATTTGCTGTAAATATTTGAAAATTAAACACATGAGTAACATGAGGCGCGGGGATAGGGCGGGGGCGAGTGCAGAAGGTTAGGCAGAGACATGCCTAAAATTTGTTGAGAATTTATATTACGTGTCGACAGCAACAACAACAACAACAATAACAAGAGCAACAAGAGCAGCAGCTGGCAGCGAGGTTAGATTGCGTGTTGAGGGGAGCGGAGAGCGGGGAAGAGCCAGAGCAACAGACAATGCAAACAATTTCAATTTGCATGTAGAAACAAGGACACAAACACACACAAAGAACGAGTGAGAGAGAGAGAGGGATAGAGGGGCACACACACACACTTGTAAAATGGCAGCCAAAGTTCAACTATGCAACTATGCGGGGCTGTCCTTGTCAGCCAGAGACAACAGGCAGAAAAGTGGTA
>JAWNOM010000045.1:0-37423 GCA_035045965.1 Drosophila aldrichi
AACCCTCTAATGCTGTTTTGTTAACTATTGGAGGAAAATAATTGGAACAATTTTTTTTTAAGTAAATTTAGGCTTCTAAACTCAAAAATGAACTCAGAAAAAATATAGAAGTTTTTGTTTAGCCGTCAGGTGCAAAAAAGGTAATAAGTGTCTCAAGACACTCTTGGGCATCTAAGAGTAAAAAAAAACGTATTTAATAGAAATGTTAATTTTTATTATTCATATGATATGTTTTAAAACAATTTTTTGTTGATGTGCAGCATAGATGTAAATTACATTTTTCACAAATGCATTGCGTTTGTGATGATTTACAGAGGTTGCACCGTCTCTTATTGTCCCGATCCAACCAATTTGGGAAGTGGTTGACTTGGTCAAAACGTAATTCCGCTATTGGGTGTAAAGTTTTTTTTCCAAGTTTAAGCTCAAGCTGTGATGGTCGGGCCCGTGGGGATTGTGAAAAAGGTGACCGATCTGTTCGCAAAGATGGTGACTGCATCTGGTCTTGTAGAGATACGGTACTGACTGGACGACCTGCGTGGGCTTTATTTCTAAAAGCCACCAATCCTTCAGCGATTGACTCGCGAAAATCGGGAAGTTCCATCAATTTGTCACTGATTGCGTTTTGTTTTTGAATTCGCCTATAAAGAATATAAGCATTTGTTGCTGCCATATCAATACAATGATAAAAAATTCGAGTAGCAGCATCTTTGGTTTTAACTTTGATGTGATAACGGCCCATAAGTCCATCCGTAAGATCAACGCCGTCCATATGTGAGTTATATTCCCGAATTATTTGCGGACAGTCAATTTCAATATGTTGCTTTTTCTTCCTGTCATAACGGTCAATCTTAGGTGTTCTTTCACTTAAACTTTCCGTAGCAAACGGTTTAACACCTACGTAAGTTGACAATAAGCGAACGGCCTTGTTATCCTTCCAAAGTACATTACTGACTTCTACCCCGTATGACGTGCCTACGAACTCAGTCGAAAACCCTCTCGGCTTTTTGTTAATGATTGTATCGTCAGGTAGCTTGCAATTGGGGATTCGATTCGCACGTACTGTGCCAAGGCTATAAATACCCTTTGCTCGCAAATATACCATTAGAGGCAAAGAGGTATAAAAATTATCAAAGTAGACGATGTGGTGCTTAAAGCTTTGTACTGTTTTGGTCAAACGTACTACTATGTTGGCCGAAGCACCAAGATCTGGGTGACCAGGTAAGACAATGTTATCGCCTGCTCCACTATAAATTTCGAATCGGTATGCATAGCCATATGAATCACACAAAACGAACAGCTTAATACCCCATTTGTATGGCTTATTGGGCATATATTGTCGTAAGTGATGTTTCATCTTTGTGCTACACATTTGTTCGTCAACACAGAACAATGTTGTTGTCTTACCAGCACCAGTAAAGCCACCAGAAGATGGCAAGGCCACGCATGTTATACCTTTAATAGTTGGTAGTGGCGATCGTTGTCTTTTCAGGGATTTCCTAATAGGCTCAGACTGACCATTATCAGGCACATTCTCTTCATCATTACAAGCAAATGATATTGTGCTAATATCCTCCACAGCAGCTATTAGAGTTTCTGCCACATTTAAGTCATCTTCCTCGTCGTCACTTGACTCGGATAACTCTGCATCGGAAGGGACATTCTCAAACAATTCCAACAACTGTTCATCAGTTAAATCGGATAATTTGAATCGTACCCGGTTTGCCATCTTTATATGGTTAATATGTCAGTTTCTAGTAAAACAATCCATATAATGAATAAGTGTGCACACAAAATTGCAAGCAGTTGTGAAATAGCTGCTGGTAAAAAAAGTTGCTTGCAGCCCCAAAAGTGTCTCAAGACACTTATCACTGTTTTTAAGCTACAACGCACATTTTTTATTTATTTTTATTTTTGTAAACTAGTTTTAATTGTAAATAAACATACCTTCCAATAAAAAATTATTTTAAATGGATTGCTTTCACAGATTTTGTAAAATAATTGTTGCACAACAGCACATGCAGCAGATGAATTTACACGCGCGAAAAAACATATGTTTTGTGTTTATGAAAATAAAAAGTACCGTTTAAAGCACTGGAGAGCTTTTAAAGCTTTTTTCTCAGTAAATTTGAATGTTTTATTAACGATCAAGCAATATTTGAAAGACAAAAAAGCTCCCTTTTTTTTTTTTAAATTAAAAATAAAATAAGTGTCTCAAGACACTTATGAGCGTTAGAGGGTTAAAATAGCATTTTAATAATGAATATAAGATTAAAATATTATTATTAAATTGAAATTTATTAACTCATTATTTTATGTTATATTAAAAAAACTATTAGTAAATTGAAATTCATTAATTAATTCTTGAAATATTAGAAATTAATGAAATCATTCATAAAAACCATAATATAATTTAATTTACTAGAGTTCGCAAAAATGCCTCCGCCGTACCTTTGTATGTTTTCTGTTATTTAAAGGTCTTATAAAAGCAAAACATCTATTTAGCCTGGGGGTGTCTATTGTTAGTCTGGTATAAACTCAAATTCTCAAGTACTCTAATTTCTTACTCTCGATGGGTCCGCTGAGGGGTCTGTGGTTACACAGCATCCGTAAACTAATTTGCTCAGCCAACTGTTATAAAAATGCAAGCCATCGAAGACTTGAATGTGCCAACCCCTATACCTCCAGCAATGCACCCCCCCTGGAAGAAGAAGAAGAAAACTACAAACAATGTGCACAATATTTGTGAGCGTAAAGAAAGTCCCCAATTGGAAAAACACATTTGTTCGCTGAGGCTCTGAGGGGGCATTACAATAAAATTTAATTTTACACGCTATCGTAAGCATTTCTCTATTCGCCCTGCTTACTTCATACGCCTCAACTGGCTATGGCTATGGCTAATCGGCAATGTCCTTGCGCATGTTGTACATTATCCTTTGTCATGCTGGTTATCGCGGTTTAACTTTATCGTTAAGTTCGTTCGCCTCTTCCACGCGATATGAAGCATTTTTCTGGCTTGCTCAGCCACTTTCTCACTCTGTCTCTTTCTCGCTCTCTCGCTCTTCCTCTTCTGGCCAGTTGCCCTTTGAAGTATAAGTATGTTGGCCCTTTTGGTTGCCCCGCTTGAATTTCTGTGTTTATCGGCGCGCACGATTATTAGTTTTCTGTTTGCTGCTTTTGTTTTTATAGCCGGCGATTACATTTCGGTATATGTTTGGTCTTTAGGGCTGGCCGAAAATTCCCTCCCCCTCTCACTCATTCGTCTGCCTGTGCCGGCTGAGGAGCCAGCACAAAAAGATTCGCAATAAAATTTTATTTGACTTGTTTTTATTTGGCTTGAAATGAAACCCAAAACTCATTTGGTTTTTCTTTACTTTCTGCGCTGCTGTCGCTTCCGACCAGTTACAGAAATATTAAAAACTCATTGTGGATAATAATCTGGAGTTTTTTATCGTCTGAAATAAGCGTGAATTAGTGTTCAAATTATATTTGTATAGCTTTCATAAGTGTTTTGCAAATTTCAAATTCCTACCAAAATTCATTTATATCTATGTATATGTATTCATTATTATATTTTTGAATTGAGCTGATGGAATTATAAGGACTGAGATATGTGTGCTGCATTGATATATATTGATTGGAATATATTGTTGATAGAATATATATTGATTGGATAAGAAGTGCAGAAAGAAAAATATTATAAATAAAAATATATACATAACAAAATATTAATAAATAAGCATATCTTTTTGCTAACTATAAATAAAAATATATCACTAATAAATAACAATATATTATTTGTTATTCCTATAATTAACAACACATTATTTGTATACGTTTTTTTCCTTTGAGACGTATTTAGAGTAGAACAAATATTTAATAAACATTGTGAACAAACTTAATTCATTTTTAAAATATTTAAATTTAATAATTACAATTATTATTAATATATACTTTTTATTTTATTTTTAATTTGTTTAATTATTTAAGTTCTTTATTATTACTATTTATTTATTTAATGTATTTTGTATTTAATAAATATAATGTCAAACAGAATACATTTTAAAAATATTTAAATTTAATAATTATAGACATATTATTTTTATTTTATTTGTAAATTGTTTAATTATTTAATTTTAGTTTTGTTATTATTTATTTTTTTTTAGTGTGGTTAATTTTTTATTTTTTATGTCTTACCATTTTATTTATTTATTTTTTTTTTTTTACATTTAATTTATAATATTCTTTATATCTAAAAATTTGTTTGTTGTATTTTTCATTTTCTGTTTATATTTCGAAGCCTGAGTTTATTTTCTTCTTCTTTCTTTATGACTCAGTTTTTATATGCACATTCCTTATGCTTATCGATTATTATATTTTCCAGCTTTCTTTTTATATTTCTTTTCCCCACATCACATCCAGTGCAATCATCTTCAATTTCAGCTCATTGCAAATTAATCGCCTAGACTGTAGATGTAATCCCCCGCGCTTAAGCGGCATCAGCAGAAACCGAAAAAGAGTTCATATACATATACATACATGCAGACAAGTATATTCTACTAAAAATAACGGCACATTCTATACAAGAAATTAAAATTTATAGCCAAGACACAAACGCAATCAAATGCACCCACCACAGAGCGCCTTCGTTTCCACTTGACGAGGCATGCAGCCTCGCCCCCCACCCCCTGCCCAGCCCTGGGGCGTGGGCATGGCTTCCGTTCGCTGTTTATGAAGCTTGTAAGTTAAGCTGATTGCAGAGAGCTGCTGCAGCTTCATATATTCATGAATAAAAATGATGTTGCACTTTTGCAGACGCCAAATGAAAATGAAAATGAAAATGAAACGTGAAAAACTATTTTCTATATAGTGAAGTGAATGAAAACTCTATGCTTGCTTGACCAAGAGCCGTGTGCGTAAACAAGTTAATAACTTTTCAATATGTAAACGACAGCAATGCGTGTTTTGAAGGATTTATGATCCGAGCAACACTCCCCCATTCAGCACAAAGGAAGTGTGTGTGCGGACATATTGACGTGGCTGATACACTCTGTCTGGGCGAGGATTTTCGGCTTGCTCTGTGCTCTGTGTGACTGACTGGCCTGCATTTGGCAGGCGGCACATAGCCCCATGCCCATGCCCATGCCCCTGCCCCTGCCCCTGCCACATGCCACAGCCCAGAACTCAACGCACTTCAGAGTCCTTCAGGCTGGCCGGCGCTGGGCGTGGTGGGGGGGAGGAACTACTTGAAGGCAACGCCAACATGCTGATGATGATGCTTTATGATTAATGATTGGTGGCGAGACCCACTACAGCCCTCCAATGCCAACGTCAACCCCTTATCCCTTGAAATATGATGTAGCTCTGTCTCACTCTCCCACTCACTCTCTCTCTCTCTCTCCCACTCCGTGGCTGGCGCTGTCTGGCATATTGATTCCTCTTGTTTGCATTAGTGTTTGTTGTTTGCTCTTCATATTTGTTGCCGTTCTCTTGTTCTGCTTCGGATTTATATGCCATGCGGAAGACATTCACGAGTCTTCACCGTTCCCATCAATCCCACTCCGTCCCGCTCTCCTCACCCATGAGGACATATGGACGTTACTTGATGCACATTTGTTTGCTTTTGTTTATTTGCTTTACTTTTCTCCTCTTTTCGGCTGTGGGCAGAGCTCGGTGCGGATTGTGTGTATATACTTATGAATGGCCATTGAGCAAAATATGCGTGGAACAAGTGCTGCGAATTATGTTATGAAATGTGTGAATGTGTGTGTGTGTGTGTGTGTGTGTGTGAGCATCTCGAGCATCTCGATGCCATGGGATAAATGTGAAGTGTGGAACTTGAGTAAATGTTGAATATAGTTGAGTAAAAACTTTGACTCTTAAGTGGTTGGCCTTAAATCGTGAGTGAACTTCGGTTGAAGGGGTAAAGGGGTTTGGAGTTTGTTTATTTGAAACATATTTGTGTTTATTAGAATTAATTTTCTGCAGATCTTTTGAACTCTGCGGAATTAGAACATTTGCGTTCATCGAATGGCAGGCGCGTTCCGCCAGTTTTTTAATTTTCATTAATTAAATTATATTTTTATTTTCGTTATTTAACATATTTAATTTGATTAAAAAATTTAAAATACAATATTTATATTTTTGTTTATTTATGTATTTTTTCTTTTGTTTATTTATTTATTTTAAAATTATATTTAACATATATTAATTTATTCATTTATATATTTTCCTTTTTTTTTAAATCAAATTTTTATATTTTTGTTTATTAATATATTTGTTCTTTTTATTTATTTATTTTAAAATTTTATTTAATATATAATGATTTATTTATTTATATTTTTCTTTTTTTTTTTGTAATACAATTTGTATATTATTGTTTAAATATATATTTTTTTCTTTTTATTTATTTATTTATTTTAAAATTATATTTAATATATTTTCATTTATTTATTTACATTTTCTTTTTTTTATTTATCTGTTTTTTTTTTTTTTAATTTAAAATGTAAATGAATGAATAAATAAAATATGTATATATTTATTTATATTTTTTGTTATTTATTAAAACACATTTATGGTTTCCATTTGGTATCTAATTTTTGTCCCCTATTTTATTTGATTTAATTTATTTTCTTTTTAATATTTATTATTCTGTCTTCTACAATTATCTATACAAATTTAATTTCAACTATATACATTAATTTAGCTTCTCAGCTCTTTCAGCCTAATATTTCATTTGCTTTAAAACATAATCGACTTGTCTGCGTATTTCGTCTTTTGTTTGGTCTTATTATTTCCTGTTTGGCCACCCTCTTTTAACTATTATCTAATTTCATAATATATCAAATGCCTTCCTTTTCAAATTACGCAACGCAACGACAAACTCTCGCCCCAGGGGCGACAAACGAGAGCGAGTTCCATTTTACAATTTGCAGTCTCAAATTCTTATCAGTTGCCATCAAACAGGCCGCGAGCATTGTCCATTGACAAATGTCTGTCAGTCGAGCTGAGCTCATTAGACATTTTAGAGACAGCCGTCAGGCGGCATCGGAGAAAGTGACAGAGAGATACAGAGAGAGAGAGAGAGAGAGAGAGAGAGTGAGAGTGGTAGAGGCATTCTCATTCATTCTCTCAATTTGCCCAGAGTTCTTCTCACTTGTCAATTTGTGCAACGAAACGTCGCTTTGTCTTTTTTTTTTTTTTTTTTTTTTTTTGTGCTCGAGCAATAAAAA
This sequence comes from Drosophila aldrichi, assembly GCA_035045965.1. NCBI lineage: Eukaryota > Metazoa > Arthropoda > Insecta > Diptera > Drosophilidae > Drosophila > Drosophila aldrichi. The sequence goes on from JAWNOM010000045.1 coordinate 7,230, forward strand.
ATGTTTATAACTACGTGATTTTGACTAAGCAACACGCCTACTGCCCGCCCTCTGTGCGGCCCACAGCCTCCACCTCAATGACCATCGAACAGCACCCCGCAGACAAAAACATTTTTTGCGCTATTGTCAGCAATAAAATTTGCAGGGGTTGCTGACCGCGCTGAGGGTTGTTCCACCCCAGGCCCAATGCCAACTGATTGACATGCGACGAAGGCACTCGGCTCGAAATGAGCTTACAATTAATTGTTACTTTGGCGTTTAGAGTGCTCACCTCCTCTAGTTGACTCAACGCCGTCTGCAAAATCTCAGCTCGAGTCGTGGAACTTTAAGGGGTTCGACACTTCTTTAATGTGTGTCTGGGGTGCGTTTCGCTCTGGCTGGCGTAGACGGCCGCCGACTGTTTGTAATTAGTAGTTTTTGTTAATTGTGCGGCAGCCCAGCTAAGCAGTTGTAGGGGGTGAGGTGGGGACTCTGCGGCAAAGGCTAATTTTATGAGCGCTTTGAGGTGACATTCGAAATGGCAGCGAATTGCGGCCCTGATAAGTAAGTAGGCAACACTTTGTAAGACTTATGTATGGCCAGAGGCCTTACCACACACACACACTCACATACACACATGCGAACAGACAATTTGCCTGGGTCCTTTGTCATGATTTTTGCTCAGGCATCGTCATCCACTTGGGCAACTTATTGTTATGATATCCGGTCTCAAACAAAAGGCCCCCCTGCCACTCCCCCCGCACATACTTTTAGGCACACGTCAACGCAAATTGTAATTTATATGTAATATGAACAGCGCCATAAAGTATGTGACACAAAAGGCAGTCTGAAATTGAAAGCACACCACACAGACCGCCACAACAGAGATGCTCTCCTACTCTACAGTTCGCCACACGAGACGACAATAATTTGGCATTTTTTTATGGAATTTTTAAATCATTTGGCTCATTGAATATACCATAAATATTCAATAAATATAGCAGACTTTAAATATATATTTATTAAAATTATTTATAAATAATTATAAGTTCTGATAGATATCATTTTTTATGCTAATTTTATTCCACATTATACAAAGTAAATGTTTTCTAAAAATGCTGCTAAAAAATTAAAAATTAAAAAAAAATAAATAAATAAAAGAAAATAGTTTCAACTTTTATTTAAACATTTTTTTAAACATCACTTATTTCTTACCAAAAACTTTCTTTAAAAATTCTGCATTCTCCATTACTAAATACAAATCATTTACTTTCATCGTGCTTTCGATAGCACGATATTTTGTCAGCTCTAGGCCACACAATCACCCACACGCAGCTTACGCCGCTCCCAGTCCAAAGTTTTAGATTTTTTTTTTCTGCTGTTAAGTACAAAATATGCGAATATGTCGCATAAATTTGATGCCATTTTCTTTGGCTGGCAACGAAATTAGAACGAAGCTACGTAATGTCTTTTTCTTATCGTGCTGCTGCTACGCAGTGTTTATTTATGAATTCGTGCTGCTGCGTGAGTTTCAGTCAATTTTCCAGTTGCCTGCACAGCGTTACTCACTTTTAGTTCCACTGAACCCAACAGCTGAACTAGTCAGTCAAATCACGCCAAATCGGAAGTGCCAACTCATTGTGCTGCTCGTGCTCTTCGTGCTACTCGTGTGCCGCGTGTGGCCATGACTCAGGTGCTTCATAGTCACCCAAGTGTCGCCCACATCCTGTCAGCAATTTGTTTTGCTTAAGAACTGCCAACGCCCATTCAGCCCCAACTCCAACTTTTCTTTTTTTTTTTTTTTTTTTTTTTTTTTTTGTCATTGAAATATTGTCACATTTGACAATTGCTGACAAGCTTATCATATTTTATGGCCCTGCGCATGTGTTGCCAGCGCGAAACTCTTTAAATGTTCATAAATTTGCACACATTTTCTAATGCTCTCTCTCTCTCTCTCTCGCTCTCTTCCCTTTCACTTGCACAGACGACTCGGTGGATGTCACATCGGAACCAGATGATCAAGATGTCTCCGTAGCGGCTGCCTCGCACAATCCCAACAAGGGGCAGCTGGAGGTGCAGCTCGGCGGCGCGGTGACACTTCAGTGTCCACAAGGTAAGTAACTGTTAAAGCAGCATCTTATGCAGCAAGTGAACACCCAAAAGCTGCACTTGCAAAAATTAAAAAAAATAAATAAATAAATAAAAATATCTCTAAAGATTATTAAAGTAACAACCATAAAACCATAAATATATTATTTATAAGTAAAACAAAATATTTAAAAAAGGAACGCAGAATAACTACAGAAGATCATATAAGTAGTCTCTGTGTATGCAAGAGTATTCATTTGGTATTTATATTTGAGTAAAATGAAGCTAGAGTGCTTGAAGCAGCAGAGAGCGTTCCCATTGGTCACTTGAAGCTCGACTGCAACGAGAGAGACAGTGCTTGAGTAAAAGTAAAAGCAAGGAGAGAAAAAGAGCAAAAGATCATTACAGTTGTCTATGTGTAGGCAGCAGTTCTCTTTTGGTATATGTATGTGTAAAACGCAGCTAGAATGCTCGCAGCAGCAGAGAGCGTTCCCATTGCTCACTTGAAGGTCAACTGCTAAAAGCTCTATCTGCCGTCGGGCTTCACATTTGAGAGAGACACTGCTTGAGCAATAGTGGGCATATATAAAGCGCAGCAGACTTATAGTTGTAGTAGTAGAAGTAATGGTTATAGTAGTAGGACTTATAGTAATAGTAGTAGGACTTATAGTTATAGTAGTAGAAGTAATGGTTATAGTAGTAGGACTTATTGTTATAGTACTAAGACTTATAGTTATAGTAGTAAGACTTATAGTTGTAGTAGTAAGCCTTAAAGTTATAGTAGTAAGACTTAAAGTTATAGTAGTAAGACTTATTGTTATAGTAGTAGGACTTATAGTAATAGTAGTAAGACTTATAGTTGTAGTAGTGAGCCTTAAAGTTATAGAGAGAGAGAGAGAGTAAAGTAAAAGCAAGGAGCGAAGAAGAGCAAAAGCTCATTAGAGTTGTCTATGTGTAGGCAGCAGTTCTCTTTTGGTATGTGTATGTGGAAAACGAAGCTAGAGTTCTTGAAGCAGCAGAGAGTGTTCCCATTGCTCACTTAAAGCTCAACTGCAACGAGCGCTACCTGAGCGAGACAGTGCTTGAGTAAAAGTAAAAGCAAGGAGAGAACAAGAGCAGAATATCAATAAAGTTGTATATGTGTATGCGCAGCAGTTCTCTTTTGGTATGTGTATTTAGGTAAAACGAAGCTAGAATGCTCACAGCAGCAGAGAGCGTTTCTATTGCTCACTTAAAGCTCAACTGCAACGAGCGCTACCTGCGCGAGACAGTGCTTGAGTAAACGTAAAAGCAAGGAGAGAAAAAGAGCAAAAGATCATACAAGTTGTCTATGTGTATGCGCAGCAGTTCTCTTTTGGTATGTGTATGTGTAAAACGAAGCTAGAATGCTCGCAGCAGCAAAGAGCGTTCCCATTGCTCACTGGAAGCTCGACTGCAACGAGCGCTAGCTGCTGTGTTTGAGAGGGACAGTGCTTGAGCAATAATGGCCATATATAAAGGGCAGCAGCAGCAGCATTTCTTCAGTCGCCCAGGCCTGGTGGAGGTCAGCCGTTCAATTAAGTAAAGTGAAGTTATGTGAGTATAAGTGAGTATAAAGAATAGAGAGGACGTACTGAGAGGAAATATTTAGAAAAAATCTAAATATATCAATTAACAGCTCTCTATATCAAAACAACACGTAAAATATTATTTAGTTAAAGTCATAGCCCTTTAAATATATAAATCCCATAAGACATCAAATTGTTTTTATTTGTTATTTATTTATTTTTATCCATATTGTTATTGTTGTGTTATTTTTATATTATTTATTTATTTATTTACTTATTAATAAATTAATTTATTTATTTATATATTTTTTCATTTACTTATTTATTAATTTTTTTAAAATTTATTTATTTAATTATTCATTTGTTTATTTATTCATTTATTTATTTTTTATTTTTTATATAAAACTAAACCCATATTTTTGTCATTATTTAATTTTAATTATTTTTATTTACTTTTTTATCATTTTTAAAAAAATTTAAAAGACTTTAGAGCTTTCTAGTCAATTGTAATAAATTATGAGAAAATATATATCTCTGCCTATGCATATTGTTTTTATAAAAAAAGAGAACTTCAAAGCAATTGGAGCAGGAGCCATGTTTCGTCGACAGCGGGCAACAGGGAAATGAGCCACGCTGATAGATGCGCCGTATATCTAATTACAATTTAGATTTTCGTTCCACTAATTGAGGCGCAGATCGAAAAGATTGCGCTGGCAGTCGCTGAATGGAGCTCCATTCATTAATTAGCACAATTGAAAATTAATTATGCGTGCAATTTACTTTGCTCACTTTTAGGCAGTCAACAAACGAGGCGGCGCCAGGACTCTAGCCGAAATATCAGTTAGCTCGGGGTGCGTAGGACTCGTAGGCGGTGTGAGTGGAATGGGGGGAGGTGGGTGGTTCCTCTTTGACAAATGGAAATGGAAGCTTTTTGGTTGTTGTTTACGACTCCGGCATCAATTAAAGAAATTAAAACTTGCGTGCCACGGCATACTCAATTAATTAAATTAGAAATGGCGCCAAGTCAAATTATGCAATGACTTTAATGTTTTCTCTGCTCTATTTGCAGGCTCCCTGGGCTGCTGGTCACATTTAGATCCGGTTTCGGCACGTCTGCGTGGCCTTGGCTACGGCAGTTCGACTCCGACGGGTCAATTCTCGCTCAAGGATGTCATGTACCAGGATGCGGGCACCTACAAGTGCGTGGGCCAATCCCTGGCCAACAAGAAGAAGCTCGAAGTGCTGCAAAGTGTCATTGTCTCAGTCAAGGGTAAGTCGAACGTAAACTCTGCTTTAACAAATAACTGAAGTAAACTGAAAACTCCTGCTAATTAAATCTAAAGAAAATCGCATAAATTAGCCAGACAAAACCAACTGAAGCAGGCGATGCATATTCTGTGAGCTGCTTATGCGGCTTGAGCAACTGCATTACAAATTATTATTAAATTCACTCAACTGAAGCAATGAATCAATCATTAGCTGAATTGCCTGGAATATGCTAATAGCTTGAGATAAATATAAATAGAAATAGAAATATATATATATATATATATTTTTAAGCCTTCATAATTAATGCGAAATTGGTTCATTGGAAATGAAATCTGGATCAATATATATATATATATGTATGTTTGTGCTATGTAATTTCTTTGAGTGTAAGCTGTAGTCCAGCTGGGACAACTGCCTCAGCGCGCTGAGTGGTTTATGTAGACTACTTTTCGGGCTTTGGCAGGTGACAGCAGCGAGTTAAAAACATTAAAAACTTTGACAGCAGTTTTCAGCACGTTGCAAAACAAATGAAAAGTTTTCCATCTCAGCTTTGTGTGAATATTTTTTTTTTTTTTTTTTGCAAAAATTCCCGACACCTTACTCCTCGCTTCTGCTTTGCGCTGCCTGTCAAAACTTCGACATTTTACTTTGCATGTGATTTTCAAAAAGTTGCCCAAAGACTTTTCCTCCTCACAGTCCTCAGTCGCTGCTGCTGTCTCCACTCTATCTTGTCGCATTGACACTTGTCAAATCTTTGCCTGGGCGTGTGGAAAAACGACGCATGATTGATGACTCCGCAAAGGCAGAGCCAATTCCAATCAGTTCTCGTTCAGGCATTGAGAAATTACGTATACGCCATGAATAAAATGTTCAGCTGTAGCTGACAATGCCGACACGAATTCTTGAGAGAAGAAGAGCAAAAAAAAAAAAAAATGGAAAATCATACAACCGGAAATTGAAGAAAATGCGCACATCTTTGATTTCATATTGTCAGCTCCAAGTCTCAGCTCCTGCCTCTCTCCTGCTCGTTTCGTTGGCGGGGCAGCATTAAGTTGTCTTCGAGGCGAAAGTTAAGTGGACACTGAGACAATAAAACTTGCCAAGTGCTGGCTGGCTGGCTGCTCAGTCCGCTCAGCTGACAGCAGCAGGTCCGGCTAGCCAGCCCGGACTTAGAGCCCGTCGAGTGCAATACAAACATGGTAGCTCACAGTTGCGCCCGAGCTGCGGCCAAAGCAATCAAACAAAGTCGCTCAAGTGGGCGTCAAGTGAAGGAGGCGAGGCGCTTGTATAGACTCGACATATGAAAGCACACACACACACAGAGAGAGATAGACACCCACACACACACACACACTTATAATGCTATCTCGCATGCAGTTTCAAGGTAAGACATTTTGTCATTAAAACTGCGAAATTGAGTGCTGTATAAACAAAATACGCAGCCCGAACCCAGTACATGACAGGAAGGAGCCAGTAAAAGATGACAGAGGCGTTGCTGCTAACGCTTAACGCAAATAAACAACTAAACACGAAGCGGTTGGGCTGGCAGCGTGAAATAGTCATATTTATCAAGTGGCAGCCAGAAAGGATTGCCTGGCAGCCGTAACTAGTAGCTGGAGTCAAAGATGCCCGGATATGGCAGACACAGGAGAGAGAGAGAGAGGGAGAGTTGGGGAACAGGTGAAAAGGCAGCAAACAAGTTAGATAAAACCTGTAAACGCGCGAGGACCCAACACACAACATGCTTCCGTACAATAGATTAAATTTACTACTCGGCTAGACAGAGACAGCAAGAGAGGAACAGAGGAGAAGAGATAGCGAGTGAGCGACAAGTCAGCAAATTGTGTATGTGTGTGTGCGGGTGTGTGTGTAAACCTCCTGGGTAAATGGCTTCACTGTAGTTGCATCTTGTACATCTTCTACTCGTTGTTCGTTTCGTATTTGTGTTTGCTTCTAAAATTAAACAAAATGCAAAGAAAAATGCACAAACTCCCAAACTGCAAAGCAAAAGTCGAGCAAGTTTCTCAGTCTACAAAGTTTCCGGTCCATTCTTTCTTTTTTTTTTTTTTAAATACTCGATTGCAAGCAAAAGAAAAAGAAGTAGTAGTAGTAGAAGAGGAAGCTTGCCGTTGTTATGAGAGCATATAAAATTTATAACAATTGCAACTGATAAACACTTAATTATCACAAGCGCTAACTATGAAGTAACTAAAGCTGGATTAATTTTAAATGCAAATCTAAAGACAATCACAGAATGCATAGCAATAGCTACAAGTTGGCTACAAATTACTTGCAAAGCAATCAAGTTAAAAGCTAAGAGTATAATTTAAATTTAGTTAGATTTACAATGGACTAAAATATGAAGGAAAATTAAGGAAAGAGAAATATTACTGAGTTTTGATTTAACTAAACTTATATTTATTATATGATAATTAATATAATTGTCAAGGGAAATAAAGCACAAGAAATTAAAAATAAAAATACATAAATATTTATTATCGTTATATTTATTAAATATTATTTAATATAATTAAAAATATATTTAATGTCACCATTCGAAAAATACATAAATATTCATTACTTATGTATTATTTAATACAATTAAAAATATATTTTTTCCCACAATTCTAGTTGCTGTGCTTTTTAGCAATTTAAGATATTTAAAAAAATAATGTACAACTATGTTTTCCAATAACATTTTAAATATTTCTTGCCATAATAATCTATAAAGTTTTCATTATATAAATATGTTTTTAATGATTCATTGCTAGACTGATGATAGACTATATTACATAAACTCCGTTTAATTGTTGATAATAATTGGCAATGTATTATTATTGTATTTTTATTTAATTTTATTTATTTAATATATTATTATTGTACTTTTATTGTGATTTTTTTTATTTAATTTTATTTATTTTATTTACCTACATCTTCATTTATTTATTTACTGTTTTAAAATTATTTTGTATATCTCTTTCCTTTTCTTTTTATTTTTATTATTTATTTATTTATTTTTTTTTTTTTAATTTATATTTTGAGCTGCATTTTCTACTGTCTTAGGGAAGGGGAAGAAAAAATGCGTTAAAATGCAGGTTCGAACCTGTTCAGCTCAGCATTATTTTTCATTGAGTAAACTCCCATCAGATCTATCCAGTGCAATGCTATAAAAGATAAGAATTACTAATTTATTTCTCCACATTGCTTCTCATGCAGAAACATATAAAATACATTTAAGTAATTAATAAAACGACAGCAAAATATAAAAAAATAATTATGCATACTCATAAAAATAGACAATTCTCCAAATATATCCAACACATTGCCAAGTTTTTCTGTTTTGTTTCTCTGGTGAAAATTCGCAGCATTAAATTTGGTGCGCCAGCTGAGAGTTGTTCGACGGCAGGCGACCAAAAATATCTTCATTAAACTGCACTTTAGAGCTAATAAAAAATTCTCTCTTCGAGCTGTGTAACTTTTAAGTTGACAAAAATGGAAAAAAAAAAAACGACGAGTCGAAAGCAGAAGTTTGCTGCATTTGGTTAAATTACTTAAAATAAAATGTAAACAAAACGCTAACCGAATGGGGCCAAGCCGGAGCCGGAGGCGGAGGCGGGAGCCGCAAAACTGGCGACAAAGTCTACTGAGCCACTTTCGCAAGCAGCCAGTTAACATATGCAGACTTAGCCACACCCACACACACACACACACACACACACACACACACACACGCACACATTGTCAACACAAACGCCCACACAAAGTTAACGACATAGTGAAATGGAAAAAAAACGAAGTGCGAGAGAGAGCTGAAGAGAAAAACGTTAAGGAAACGCAACGGAAAAGCCAGAGCCAAAGCCAAAGCCAAAGCGAAAACGTTGCGAAATTGTAAGAGAAAATTGTTATTTAATTTGTGTGAGTGCTGAACATTTTTGCAGCTGCTGCTGCTGCTGCTCAAGTTTTTGCGCTGAAACTTTTGGCCAACACACGCACCAGAAACTTTAACACAAGCATAAATTTACTCTCCATATGTGTGTTGGTGTTAGTGCTCGTAAGTAAGTGCACTTTTGCATTGCCTGGCAGGCAGCAAGGCGCGTATCCTTTGCCGTTTCTTCAAAATTCATATGCACATTTATATTATTCCAGCTCCACTCCAACCTCTCCTCCCCTCACCCACGCCCCTTGCATATGCAAGCAGTTGCTGCTGCTGCATAATTTGAGGCGCTCGCTTAAACGAAGCGTTGCCCAATGCTGGCGACTTCATTACGCTGCCACGCCCACACCCACAACAACAACAACAACAACTTGTGCATAATGAAGCTTTGTTCTTTCTAGTTTTGCCTGTCCCTTATTTATGTTCTGCTTCTGCTTCTTCTTCTTCGTTTTTTGTGTTGCGCCAACTAATCAAGAGCCGCAGCCGTTGCAGCTTTGCAGCTTTGCAGTGAAATCATTGAGCTGGCAATTCATATCCTTAATTTGGTGTCCTTTGACTTGTGCCCCGTCCCCGGAATTCGTAATTAAGTGCTGTCTACCTGCAGGCCCCATAGATTGCCATCTCAGCAGGTAATCAGCCGCAGCCCTTCGATGATTGTTGGCTTTGCAATTTGAGTTTTAATATGCCACAGTTTGAGAAGCACTTCAGCAAATATACGTCAGGCTGTCTTTTATGTTTAGAGCGTGAGCAGATGAGAGAGAGAGAGAAAGCGAGGTATACTAATCTACATATCTCTCTTAGCTCAATGCTTAAAGCTGTTTACTCCACTTGATACAGACTACAAAAATATTCAGCAATTGTCGTCTACAAATTTCAGTTTCTTCTTCTTCTTCTTCATCTTTAGCTCTCTCATGATATTTGGCGGAATTTTGATTACGAAGTGCTGCCGCCTTATGCAACATATGCCAAACATTTCGCCACTCCCCATGCATTATCAATCTCCTGCCAAACTGAACTCCAACTCCAACTCCGCCTCCTGCTCCGGCTCCTGCTCCTGCTCCTGCTCTTCACTACTTCTTGGCTGATTTCTAATAAAAGCGTCGCGCATATTCCTTGCTTAATTTGCCAGAGCGAGCTCTGCCTCAGCTTTGCTGCTCCAAAAATATGCGTACATGAGCATAAATATTGCTTTGTGCACACTCACACACTCACACACACACACACACACACACGCACACCCATACACTCTTGAGCTGCGAGGCGAGTAGGGGCTGCGTTGTTTTATGCATGCTAATTTGTTATGTGCATGTTCTTTTTGCCGCATGCCTTTTGATCAACAACCAAACTACATATGGAGGCAGTAAACGCACAGACCACGCCCACACACACACACACACGCACACTCGTACAGCCTTTGCTGCTGCCCGTAAATATTTTCATTGGCGTTTTTTTTCGTATTTTCTCTTATTTTTTTCGCTGCGTAATTTTTCTTCTTGCAAATTTTCGCTGTGGAATTTGGCGCGTTGCTGGCAAATATTGCTTTGTTTCTACTCATTAGGCCAGGGCCCAGGCGCGGGCTGTTGCTCATAACAGGGCTAAGAGCATAAAGTGCTCATATACATATGAATATGAGCATATAATATACATATACATATATTTATATATATGTGTGTGTGTGTGTGTTTATGTTGCCTGCTTCGTTTCCGCCTTTGACGTTTTTCATTTGTGCCTCATTTAAATGGCAATTTATGAGTTCTGGTTCGGGGCTTTTCAATTTTTCACAGCAGCTGCGCCAAATTGCATGTTAAATGCTTACAACGCACGCTCAACCACCAGCCGCACCACCCAGCCGACTCCTGCTGCTGTTGGGCCTTGTTTTCATAGCCCATAGCCGCGATCTTAAGCATTAGATAAACGCTTTCCAAATTTACTTTTTTCTTTGGCGAGGGTTGCTGAGCCACAAACGAAATGAAAATTAAACCCAAATTCGCTGCAACTTCAAAGCAGCGCCGCTCATCAAATCCCCAACAAAAAAAAGATGAAAATGAAATTTATTACGAAACAAGTCGCTGGCGTCCCTGGAGAATTTCGCAATAAATTACAAATAGTTCAAATGCTTTCTCAGGCATATGCAAAATAACTTTGATGTTATTCCTCGCATTTAACTGTAGGATTGTGCAAAGCCTTTTTATTGTCGATCTGCAGCTATTGACCATGAATTATGTTCAGGAGAGTCAAGGGATATACTAAGTCAATATATAGGCATATAGAGCATTCGTTTACTAAGATTTGATTATATCAGCTGAGTTTTAAATGAAGTCGCATTTGAAATTTGAGTTTGCTTGAGTTTGGGAATATCATTTATTTACCTAGCTCAATCTCTCAATAATTATATTGTGAATGATTGCAGTACCTCTCAATGGAATTTGTTTTTCTCAAAGTTTTTCTCATTATTGCTTCTAATTTCCGTCAAGATAGCTCTGCACTTTTGTCTGCATTCTTTTGAAATGCAGTTAGTAGTATTTTTAGTATTTTTTTTTGGCATTTTTTCGGTACTATTTATTTTCGAGTAGCCTCTGCATGATGCTCGTTCACAAATTTCGGTGTGTTGTTCTTTGCTGCTTGTCGTCTGTTATTTGTGTCTGTATGAGTGTGCGTGTGTGTGTGTGTGTGTGTGTTGTCTTTTGCACAAATGCACTCAAGCATTAATTTTTACGCTTCAATTTTCATACAAAATACACACACAACGGCCAAGCGACTGAGAGAAAGAGACAAACAGAGAGAGAGACAGACTCTAAAATAGAGCTACTAAAAAGGCAGCTTGGCATGTTGACTAAATTATAATTTTCCATATGTGTGTGTGTGTGTGTGTGCGTGTGTTAGTTAAAATATGAACTCAAAACTTGTCAGCAAAACGGCAAATGGCCGCCCAAAATGGCCCAAACTAAAAAATGGCTGCCAAGCAGGAGAAGCAGCAGCAGCAGCAGCAGAAGCGTGTAAAAACTTTTCAGACAGTTGCAGAAATCATTTTGGGCACAAGAGAAAGAAAGAGAGAGAGAGAGAGAGCGTGCGTGTGTGTGTGTGTGTGTGTGGGTGACTGTCGACAACTGCAACGGAAATGAGTTGAAAAAGTTGAGCAAATAGACGCCAACAGACGTCGCAATGTCGCCCAAAGCAACATTCAACTTCTTGTCACTGGCCCATGCACACACACACACACACACACACAGACAGTGACACACCCACACAGAGCGCGTCTGGTTGACCGGATATAAGCAGTAAAACAAGCTGACAGCTCCGCTAGCCTTTGAACAGCGCCTGTCACTTGACTAGAGTATTATGCGTAAACAAATAAAAACTAATTCCCCAGGCCAGGCATTATCCACCGTCGTTTAGTGCACTCACTTCAGACGTTGCATAAAATATGAAATAATCTAACAAAGCAATTGCCATGCAGCAGCAATTGCCACTCAAGCATGCAAATTTGCGCCACAAGACATCGCCAACCACCGATGGCCAAGCTCCTGATCCTGGAGAGCCAGCGAGCTCGGCAGCCCACCAATTGTGCCCCGCGGCTGCCACATACGCTGGTTACGCCAACTAATAAGCGATGCGACGTGGCGCGACAGCAACTCAGTTGCTCTATAATGATGACGCCCACTGTGCGGCCCACTGTGCGCCCAATGCCTTGCCTCAAGTGGATTACGCGGAATTGCCAAAGCTTTTTATTCGCTAGAGCTTCGCGGGTGGCACCGCCCCGGGAGGTTGAGCCCTGGCCCAAGCCAAGTGCATTGATAATGCAATTTGTCGCCCGACGACGCAGATGATGGGCATAAATATGGCCAAGTGAATGGGGTGGCTGGGGTGGCCAGAGTCATGATTAACATGAGCACTTCAGATATATACGAATATTATTATATTGCTTAGAGTACATAAATGGCATTTGCATTGATAATGATATTCCTCAAATTAACTAAAGGGAAACTCTTTAAGTGAACTCTTGAAGAATAACTCGAAAATATTATTTTTAATTATAATATCAAATTTACAAATAGTAGTAGAAAGTATGGCTTAAGTTTTTTTATTTAACTGAAAGACAAAATTAAATAAAACTAAATATAATAAAAAATATAAATTAATAAAAATAATATATTATAAGCAAAAAAGAAATACAAAATAAATAAAACAGTAAATTAACAAAATAAAATAAATATGTAAATAATAATAAAAAAAAATACAAAATAAAAAAATAAAACAGTAAATGAATAAAATGAATAAAAGAAAAAGATAAATAAATAAAAATAATATGTAAGTAAAAAAAAAATAAATAAATACAAAATAAATGAAATAGAAATAGTAAATAAACAAAATGAAATAAATATGTAAATAAAAATAATAAAAAATACAAAGTAAAAAAAAAATGAAACAGTAAATGAAAAAAATATATATGAAAATAAAAAATAAATAAATAAAACAGTAAACAAATAAAATGAAATAAATAAGTAAATAAAAAAATAAATAAATAAAAAATAAATGAAACATAACTACTAAATAAACAAAATTAAATAAACATGTAAATAATAATAATAAAAAATAAATAAATTAATACAAAATAAATGAAACATAAATAGTAAATAAACAAAATGAAATAAATATGTAAATAATAATAAAAAGGTACAAAATAAAAAAAAATTAAACAGTAAATGAATAAAATAAAAAATAAAAATATGTAAATAATAATAATAAAAAATAAAATAAATAATTAAAAAAATAAAACAGTAAATGAATAAAATGAAAAAAAAATAATGTGTAAAAGTAAAAAAATAAATAAATAAATAAAAAATAAATGAAACAGTAAACAAATAAAATGAAATAAATAAGTAAATGAATAAAAACAATTGTTGTTTTCAAATTTGTAAAAAATGCTAAGCTCTGACATTATTATTTATTTGCTCGTATATATTATCATAATACTAAATCCCTAATATAAATTATAAAATCAGTTAAATAGCTGTAGTGCAGTAAAATAATATAAAAAATATTAATTTGATATAGGAAAATATAATATTTCTATTTAAAACACAACAATAAAAATCGTGACCTTCCACACTTCAAGAATTTTCTTTATAATTAATTAAATACTCAAACTCCGCTATTTTCTTTTTATTTAAAAAGAAATTACTGAGAGAAAATCGAGAATAAAACTGCAGTAAAATTGAATAAAGCGCTGCCAAAAAAATGTACAATTTTATGGGCCAAATTCATCCATTTAGCAGCCGCTGATCCGACCCGACGCGTCGACATCCTCGTCCAATTGTTGTTTAATGAGCTGCTCACGCATAAAATTTGCAATTTTCGGTGCGCCTAAGGCAATGCAATAAAATTCAAATGCATATTTTAATTGCATTTCGCTGCAGTCGAGTGGCTGTCGCTGTCCGTGTCGCTGTCCGTGTCGCTGTCCTTTTCCATGTGCCGCGACTGGCGCCAGCGACCCAGAGTAGATAATGCATTAAAATGGTCGCCGTTCTACGCAGCGCGTAAAGTAATTAAACGCCGCCGCCGCAAAGCTAATAAAAATGTCAAATGTCAGGCAATAAAGCATAGACTTGACACAGAGAGAGAGAGAGAGAGAGAGAAAGAGAGAGAGAGAGATAGTGTGTGTGTGCATCTGATTGGTTGTCTGTTGACCGCACGGTTCACACCCTCATCCATTCGCCACAAATTTGATGAGCCGCCACATAGTGCACTTGCCGAGTGGGGGCGCTGCCACGCCCATCTTTCAACCATTTGATGGCATCAGGTTTATATGCAGCACGTCCAGCCTTGCTGCACTGTTGCGGTTAGTTGATTGCTCTCGTTGCTCACGCAACGATTTTATGGGCTTGTCCGGCTTTTCTGTTTATATTTACTTTAACAGCAACTATTGCATTCGTATTGCTAGTGAAATAACGTTGTTTTAGCAATCTTTAAAGTAAAGTAAACTTTGTCATAGTAGAAGAAAGATTTCTATTGAAAACTATCGCAGTAGATGCTTTACTTCGTTTCCTCCAATTACACAAAAGACAAAAACAAAGTTTATGGTTTGCAAATAATTTCACTTTGCTTCAGTTAAGGTTTACATATGCCCGGTAGAAAAGGAGTGAGAAAGCTCTAATCGAGACTAAGAGATTCTAGACCCATTAGAGGAACTGATAATTCAATAATTCTTCGCTTTCCTTTTGCCTACACTAGAGACGAGACACCCCTACGAATATTATTGGATATATTAATGGGATATGTATATTGGGGTATTGCCGATATTCAAAATATAACTGAATACGAAACTCTATAAAATACGCATGTGTTTATATTATAAAATTTGCACACCCTAGCACCAAAAATGTAGGAGCTATAATTTTAAATCTAATTTTGCGATAAAATGTTTAATCGATCACTAAAAACAGGAGAAGTAGGATTGTTAATCGATAACGAGAAACAGGAGTGGTAAGATTGTTAATCGGTTTATAAAACAAACGTATTCTAGACCCAAAAAAATTTCAAAACTCTGTAGCTCTTATATATTCTGAGATCAACACGTTTAGACATACAGATGGACGGACAGCAGTACAAACAGACAAATAGACGGACAGCTTATTGTCTTGATAAGGAATATATTAATACTCTATGGAGTCCGCCGCGCCTCCTTCCGCCTATTACATACATTATACCCAGATTTCTCATTTTCAATGGGCTTACTGTATAGATATACATACATAAATTCCATATAAGCATATATAAACTCCACACACTCTTGAGTTCATGTTGAAATAAAATTGTCAAAAGGCTTTGTAGCTGTTTCGTAGCACAAATCTAAAGCTTTAAGGCAATTGCATCTATTTACAAACTGGGCCATTAAATATGCCCAAAAGATGCGAAAGCCAACGGCATTTTGTGGTGACCTTTGAGGCAGTCGAGCGAGCCATGGATAAAGCAGGGGCGAACAGGAGCGAGCAGGGGGCAGGCAATTGCTACTGTGAAGCAATCAAATGGTTAAGGTAAAAATGCAAAAAAAAAGTGACAAACTTGTCTAATAAGAACATCGCACGCTGCTTGCATCAGCATGAGAGCATATTTTTATCTCTCTCTTTGTGTGTGTGTGTGTGTGTGTGTGTGTGTGTGTAAGTAAATATCTCTAACCCAAATCTTGAAAATGTACAAAGCGCATTTCTATAGCAGCAACTGATGTGGCAACATTTCACCTTGCAGCCCTCTATCTCCCTCTCTCTCTCTCTCTCCCTCTCTCTCTCTCTCTGTTGCATCCATGCCGCTGGCCCCATTTGGCGTTGTCAACACAAATTAAGCCAACATGTTACAGAGCAGACTCGTTGGCTGCGCTGCTCTAGTAGTATATTTAAATATGCTCTTTCACTTTCAATATCAAATGAGTGGATGCCAACTTTTGCAGCGAGCAGCGAGCAGCGAACAGTCGAGATTGCAACTTGTAGATACGTTGAGTATGTTGCCTTGACTTGGCTTGGGTTCTGGCTTGGGTTTGGCTTCTCGCACCGCAAAGTTTGCTGTTGCATCATACAGAAAACTAAACTTTGAATGAAGCAGTCCGCTCACCTCACCCTCACCCACCAGCCAGATTCTTGCAATGCAAATTGCACAACTTGCCAAAAATCGCTTCACATGTGCCATTTAAAGTTTTGTTTGTGCGTGTGTGTGTGTGTGTGTGTGTGCATGCGTATAAAATTTAATAAATGTTTTTTTCCCCTTTTTTTTTTTTGGTAAATTTGTTAACTTCTAATAACACGAAAGTGAGACCTGAAAACTTTTAAGTGATGTTTGCAAAATATACAAACAAAAATTCGCAAACTAACTAAAATTTTGTGCGCAATCAAAGTGTGAGCGGCAGCAGCAGCGCAGTTATTAGCCGCATCTCTGCCCGGCCCGATTTGGGTATAAATAATTTGTATCATGTCATGTTCGAGCAAATTGTGGCTTAGCCTAGCATGCTTTTAAAGCTGATGTCGGGCCGTCCATAAATTAGCATAACAAGGCAGCCCAAGAGATTGTTTATGATGTAATATTCAGCTGATGAACCTACGAATGTACTTAGTCGACGCTATTGTTGTTGTTGTTGTTGCTGCTGTTGCTTTAGCTGCCCTCGGGCATCAAGTCAGACACATGAAAGTGCAAACTGCCAAAGAATAGAGAGCCGAGAGGCCTGTGCCAGCCAAGCACAAAATGAACACAAATGAAACACAATAATAACAGCAAAGAAAACAAAACAGAAACAGAAAACTGAGCAAAAAAAAAAAGGAACAGACAATTGCAGGTGAGCGCTGCTTAAAGACATAAACAACTGGAAAACATGCCCCTGGGGCCACAGACGTAAAGATATAGAAAGTACACAAGAGTGAGATAGAGAGAGAGAGAGAAAGAGAGTGAGAGAGAGAGATAGACTAAAATAACACGCAATCCGACATCAGGCAGCAAGTGGAAATAACAATCATAATATTCAATTATGCAACACCTGCTTCAAGGCGCAGCGGAGCTCAGCTGACCAGAGGCACTTCCTCGCCCCCCGCCCCCGCCCCCTAGCCAGCATTGTTTTGTGCTGCTGTCAAATAATTAATAAACATTGTGTGCACTTTATGCAAACGAAATTACCAAAAAATTCTGCTCCAGTTGCCACTTGCCACTTGCCACATTGAAATTACGTGCAATGCTTTGACAATTGAAAAGGGGGTAGGGGAGGGGGCGTGGAGCGACTTAGTTGGCCATTTTGTCGCGTTCGCTCATTTGCTGGCGCCTACCTGGGGGCGCTTTTAATTGAATTGTCGTTTTGGCCTGAATTATAGATAAGCCCCATTGACAGAGGCAGCCCAAATAAATACAAAACCAAATAGTCGCTCTAGATTTATCTCAAGTTTGCCAACTTTTCGCCACCTAAGCGCAAACTGCTTAAAAATTAATGAGCCAGCGCCAAAAGAGGTCGCCAACGGGTGCTATTAGCTGGCTGTATGTGTGTGGGTGTGTGTGTGGGTGTTTGTGGTGGGCGTGCCACAAAGTTTTGTTAATCTGAACACGCACTAAGCTAACAAAGCGTAGAGAGCAACTGCTTTGCTCCGAATAGGAAATATAATTGACAGATTTTATAAGTTCATAATGAAACATGAATTAGTTTTATAAATATTTTAAAAAATTAAAAAATAAATAACATTTATATCTATATGTATATTAAATAATAATTAATTATTAATAACAATATATTAAATAATTAAAAATATAAGCTCATACTGAAACATAAATTACTTTTATAAATATTTAATAAATTTAAAAAATAAATAAATTTTATATTTATATATATTAAATAATAATTAATTATGAATAATAATATATTTTATAAATTTAAAAAATAAATAAAATTTATATTTTTATATTTTAAATAATAATAAATTATAAATAATAATATATTAAATAATTAAAAATAGAAGTTTATAATGAAACATAAATTACTTTTATAACTATCAAATAAATTTAAAAAATAAATAAAATTTATATTTTTATATTTTAAATAATAATAAATTATAAATAATAATATATTAAATAATTAAAAATAGAAGTTTATAATGAAACATAAACTACTTTTATAACTATCAAATAAATTTAAAAAATAAATAAAATTTATATTTATATACAATATATTAAATAATAATATATTAAATTATTAAAAATAATAGTAAATACTAATAAATTCGATAAGCATATAGGAATTCTAATATAATAAAAATAAATTGCAAAAGCATTAAGTTGATTAAAGATTTATTTTATTTAATAAATAAATGTTTGCTTATGAAAATAAAACATAGAATTTTTTTGAGTACTTTCATAAACTTAATAAAAATAAATAATTAAATAAACAGTCTTAAAATTGTTATTTATATTATTTAAATAAAACTCTATAATTTTTCCAATTTCAATTTATTTTACGCTTTGTTATAAAATCTCTATATTTGTTTACGTAATTAGTTTTTTTACGTAAGCAAATATATTTATATATAGAGATGGAAGCATAATGAATTGAGAAATAGTTTTTATACAAAAATGTCTTTAATCCCTTCAACGAGGGTTTTTCAACCCACTGTAAGCCACACACTCTTCAATTAACAAGAACTTCAACGCAATATGAGTGAAAGGCTTCACAGCGGGACGTGACGCATTTTTGTGCGCTGGCGAGAAGAAAAATTGGGAAAATCACAAGTTTCGCACATAGCGCACAATGATCAAAGGGGAAAATCGCGAAGCATAGTAAAAACAATAACTGAGCCAAAAAAAAACAAGTAAATGCAACAAGACAAGTCCAGCAACAATCAGAGCAAAAGAGACAACAAGGGAGGGCGATAGAGAGAGAGAGAGAAGGCATGAAGAGCTGAGAGTGAGTTTTGTGTTTTTCGGGCGCGGCTGACAAAGTAATTGCAACACGCGAATGAATGCGAAAATTCAATTATTTTCGGTCATTATTATTTTTGCAACGTCCAAACGACTCGAGTGCGTTTTCCAGCACTGTCGCCCGCCCACGCACTTTATGCAAAGCGAACAGCAGAAAAAAAAAAACTTGCAGCCACGTGCAATCAATTGGGTGCGCTGTGCTCCCCACCCCCACGCCCCCCTTCGACAGCTTTTTGCAACCCTGTCATTTAGAGCGGCTCGTCCATTGTCTGGCCAACTGGGGCGACGTGGCCGACAAAGTGTTGCAAAACGTTTCAGTTGTTGTTGCTGGCACTGCACCTCTTTGGAAACTTTGCTCACAAAAGGCAACTGCAAAAATTAAGTTAACTTTTTCGAGCAACGGGAATTGAGTAATTTTCAGCTGTAAAACTTTATTATTTTGGCTCGCATTGTTATTGCTGTAGTTGTTGTTGTTGTTGCTGGCCCTATTGCAGCAATTGTAGTACATGCCAACTTGTTGTTATTGTTTAAATGTTAATTTTCCTGTAGCTGTAAATGTTGTCCATTTGGGCGAAGGTAATGGTTCGCCTGCTGGCCTACCCGCCTCACCCCCCTACAGAAAACTTGTGCACGCCTCGAAAGTAGGCAAAACATGGAAATTGCATTGTGAAAGGAGGCGAAAGGAGGCGGCTGCCTCCTCCTGCCAGGCAATGAACTAAAGCGTCGCCTAATTGCATTAATGAAGTGCAAGCAGCTGGCCAAAGTTTGCCAACTTGCCGAAAGTCCAATAAGATGGCCTCGATCTAAATTAGAAGTAGTAATCAAAAATATATATATAAGCTTAACTAAGAAGGTGTTAAATATTTCAAATAAATGTTTTATTGCTTATGATCAGTTCAAATCAGAGATAGACTGATCAAAAGTATTGGCTAGCATAAAAAATACTAATATTATTTAAAAGCAATTATCACACAGACTTGAATATAATTAATAATTAATAAAAATTATTATTATAATAAATATTAGCTGTTTTATGACTTATGCTTTATGCGCAAGAGCAACCGTAAATCGTCATACTGCTCTCCCTCAGAGCGAAACACTTCGGCTCTTTTCGTTTCTGTTTTCTGTTGAGCGCATTGAGGGCTATTCGTATGCCGATCTTCTCACGAGCATCGCTAAGGGAGAGATGCAATTGACTTTCGCACAATGGGGCTCAGTAGGTGAGCAAGTAGCGAATATAACACACGCATACATACCCTTGCATACACAAAAGCCTATTTGCTTCATTTAAAAACGAAGTCGTTGAACAACCAAAGCTATCGGTTGCTCTCGCAGTTTATATCAGAGCTATCCAGAAACAACCAATGATAATTTGGCAAGCTACACATATGCATGCTCTTCACAGATCATACAAGTAACGCCTGGCATATTAAAATGCATTTATTTTCCAAAGTCATAAAGTTGGAGTAGTGGCAGAAGCAATTGTTTATATCTAAATTTCAGATCAATATATTCAAAAGTACGCCCACTGTGGAACTCTGACTAAAATGAATGAGGTTGAACAACTACCGAGAAAAAAAAATCAAATATGTCAATTCGTTATTATAAATAAAAGCTAAAAGGTTATGCATATTTATTTATTTTTTTTTTTTTTACATTTACTTATTGAGTTGCAAATATATTTATTCATTCATTTACTTATTTATTTACCTATTTATTAAATTGTTTATTAATTAACCAATGTATTTATTTATTTATTTACTTATTTATTTATTTATTTATTTTTGTATTTATTTATTTATTTGTTTATTTATTCTTTATTTATTTATTTATTTATTTTTTTATTTATTTATTCATTTTTTTTAATTTAATTATTTATTTTTTTAATTTAATTATTTATTTATTTTTTTTTAATTTAATTATTTATTTATTTAAGTAATTTTTTATGTATTTATATATTTATCTATTTATTTATTTTTTTTTATTTATTTATTTAAGTAATTATTTATGTATTATTATTATTATTTTTTTTTGCGGTAACCCTTTTTATTTTTCACAACTATTACATTTATTTATTTATTATATTTAATTCAAATAAATAGATATCAACAAAAATTTAATCAAAATTAATATAAAATGGAAAACAAACATCCATTTAAATTGCTTTGTCTAACACTAAAAACTTAAACAACAAAAATAACTTGCATTACTTAAATGCAGGACATATAAAACTCTTTACACTTCAGACTCTTCAATTATAATTTTCGTATTAGTTTCCCCAGTCTGTGCTAATTTTCGCCCCCTTTAAGCATTCACAACATTTGTCTGTCCACTCGAAGCCCACTCCCTGTCCACTCTGCCCCTTTCTGTGCATAAGCATCTCATGCCAGGCTAAAAAATGCAAAACTCATTTCATTTAGCGCCTAGCGCTTAAATCAAATTAAGAATCGCACCAATGGCCAGCCGCTGACCCTGGGGCCAAACCCCCAATGGAGCTGCCACCTGGGCAGAGCAGAGCTGGGCTGGACTGGACTGGGAGTAAAATGCTGGCACACGGCTCAGTGGCTGCAAATCAAAATAAAATGTAAATCTCTTTGAGCGCCTGGGCGAGGCTTTTTGGGCGCACTGAAATCAGTTTTAGCTGTCAAATAAATTACATTTCTTTTTAGCAGCGGGCTGGGTTGTCAGCTGCCTGCAAAAATATTCCGACAGTGGCTACAAAATGGCGCTGAACGCATAATTTAGCAGCCCATCCCTGACACAGACACACAGACACACAGGCAGCCCTGGCGACGAGCATTCACTTGGTTTAATTGATTTTACAGTTAGTCACTGTGGCCGGGGCGGGGCGGGGGGGCTGGGTGGAGTTTTTGAGTTATAAATTTGGCAAGTGTCGATGGGCGCTTCGATTTGTTTGTGTTTGGGTCTGCTGGGAGTTAGGAGAAGGGAGATGGGAGAGGGGAGATGGCAACCCCGCCGTACACTCATTTGCACTTAACACTTTTGGCCATTTTGTTTGCCGAGCCGCCATTGTTGCGCTGGTAAATAAAGTGCTCAAGTTTGTTGCGCTCTCTCTCCCACACTCCCACACTCCCACTCTCCCACTCTCTCCCACTTGGCCCGGGGCAATGATGGGGAAAATTGCAAAATTCGAATTCGCCTTTCGATAATTAAATATGCGCAACGAGTGTTTGGCGGGCTGAGCACATGTGTCTAATTGGATTGTCGCAGTGTTGGCTAACGCCGTCAGATCATGCCAGCAGCGCCAGGCTCTCTCAATATGTGACCCACAAAGGTTGCACACGAAAATTGCGTTGCGCTACGCTTCAGCCGACAAAAGTTTTTAATGAAGTTTCGGCGTTCTTAAAAACTTTCCGCTCAACGACATGTAGCTCTCTCTCTTTCTCTCTCTCTCGCTCTCTGTCTCTATTTATTTTGATTTCTCTGCGCACTGGCTAAGCGGCTCATTTTGTTGGTGATACGCTTTTAATTAGTGGCTGGAATGGCGTTGCCAGCAAAGTTTCCGTCTCTTCAGTTGATGCGTTGCCGTACAGTTGTGTTTATAGCGGGCTTAGCCAAAGTACAGTTGTGCGCGTGTTGGCTTAGCAACTGTGTGGCTGGAGTGGTTCGCAAATAGCAAACGACTCTCGCAAGAAACTCTGCAAGTTAATAACGAAAGCAATTAGAAAACTTGGTAGTTAAACATAATAATTAAGCCCCCACTCACTCTATCTCTTTCTCTCTGATTATTTGCAGGTGCGCCCACAGTTGTCGCTCTGAATGCCACGCCTGTTGCCTATCCGGGCTCCCCTTTGCACTTGAATGTGGAGTTCTGCGCCAATCCGCCGGCGCATGCGGCACGCTGGCTGCACGGCGATCGCGTCTTTACGCCGGGCAATCAGTACGGCAGCACCGTGCTCGCCTACTCGGTCAAGGTAGGTCACTCGATGAACACTGTGTGGGAATGAGTTTAAGAACTTTCGTTGCTCTGCTTTCAGGATCTGCCTACGCCCTACTGCAAGGAGGCGCGCTTGACCTATGTTAGCATGCATGAGCGTGTGCCGCGCACGTTCTACTTCATTGTCTCGTCGCCAGGTGGCGTGGCCGAGGCCGTCTTCAATGTGAACTTTACGAAACGCCATCGCCAGATGTCCAACACCATCGACGACGACGAGGAGGAGGAGCTCAATCGGCCGGAGCAAATCCATTTTCCGGTCTTCAGCAATAACACGGCTAGCGGGCGGCGGGCGATGGCCATGGACCTCCGGCTGGCCCTGGCACTAACTCTATTTGGTGCCACGCTGCTGCAGGCCCATTAATTTTTAAGGGAGTGAACGAGAGCGAGTGTGCGAGTGTGTGAATGAAAGAGAGAATGTCGACTATAAACGCATGCAATTTATTATGCTATGTACTACGTACTACCCACTATGTCTAAGCCCACATATACATACATATATACATATATCTACTATATAAACATATGTACTACTATATGCTATTGCCCAGAACTACTACCACTACTAATACTATTCTAAAGCTATGTGTGTATGTGTATTTGTAATCAATTAGCAAAAGCATCAAAATGAAATTATGCCACTTGGGCCCTTACCCAAACCTCCTACCACACCCCCCCACACACACACACACACACCAACACACCAACACCAACACATTTTTGTAGGCTTCTAAGTTGGCAATTTCAAGTTTTTACCTAAGCATTAGCCACAGCTCCCCAAACTAACAAATGAAAAACTAATACTCGATATTTTTACTGTAGCTGTAAGTAACTGTAACTGTAACTATAACTGTAACTGTAACTGTAACTGTAACTGTGTGTGTACGTGTGTAGTACTTAGTAGCAGCGCTTAACTTGAATGCCAAAATAGAAAAGAAAACAAAACTAAAGTACATTTATATATTATAAAAAAAATATATATGAAGCGAAATCACTTTTGGTTTATCTCTATTGTTAAAAGTTGAGCCATGCATACCATAATTATTGTACTTTAAGTTCCTTTTCGAGAAAACAAGCGAGAAACTTGCAAAGTGACTGATTTTTGTTAAATATTTTGAAGCAATTAGTGTTTAGAGTGTAAAGCAGTTAGAGAGTGCTTGAAAAAAAAAAAAAAAAAAAAATAAAAACAAAAAGAAAAGAAAATGAAGAATTAAATACTATACTTTAATGTAAATGAAAAGCAAGTAACTTACCAGGCACGAACAAATTCCTTCCATTTGAATTTTTGCGCATTCGAATAGGCAAAAAAAAAATAAGTATAAACAAGCTGTAAGATATTTTGAAAAGTTGCAAGATCAAAATTTATAATATATATACATGTATATCAATTAAACATTTTGATCCAGTTATTGCTTAAGTTAAAATTATGGGATTATTTAGATAATATTTAAATTGTACACTTAACAAATATTTTACAAATTTAAATTTAAATTTTTTATAATTTATTTAATATAGCTTTTGCATTTCTTTCGAGTATTTATTCATTTGCCTGCATTATTACTTTACATAATTTACAAGGACCAAACAACTCTTGAAATTTCTTTAAAAATTCATATTTTTGACATATATATTTAAGAATTTAATATATATTAATGGTAAATTAGCTCCAAAATAAAAAATACATAAAAGAAACCCTCCACTCAAAATTTACCAATATGTAAATAAATGTTCAAGCAGAAAATTGCTCAAAAAGAAAAAATAAATATAATAATAATTATGATTAAAAATTAATTAAAAAAAAAAAATCCAGAACAATATTATATATGTAGCAGATGTTAAATGTTGTTTGAAAATGGGCGTCTATAGAGGCAAGTTGGATAGTCCATAAACTAAGTAAACATAAATATTGACAAACAAATATTATATAGCAAAACGAAAACTTTGCGCTATTGTAAAATAAATATTTTCAAAGAGCTGGCAAAAACTTTTTTGCGCGCTGATTTTTACTTTTTGTGTATAAAGCCAAAGCTTTTGTAAATTATTTCATAGAACATCTTAGCTATATAGTATATACATATATATTATATTGTGTGCGCCATATTCAATACTAGTACATTTTAAGAGATCAATGTAAAAATGAACAAGAATTACTTAGAAGAGCCTAACGCCAATTTAAGCAAAAACAAACCAAACCCAAAAATTAACGCAGAGTTCCAAGAATTCCGCGAGCAGCAACGGCAGTTGAAAGCGAAAGTTTGAAACATTGTATAAATATAAATTATAATTTAATTAGAGGACATGCCAATCAAAGCATAGTTGGATATACAAAATATACTTATATGTATGTATGGTTAGCCTAACTGTATGTGTGCCATGTAAAATTGAGTTAAGAGTTTTTTGGTTTTTATAAGCGAAAATTGCGAATTGTATTAACAAAGCAAAAACAAACACGTCGTCATGTTAACTAACAAAATTAATTATTAACAAATGCAAATTATGGTATTATATACACATACATATATACAGAAATATGAGTATATATATAGAAATGTAAATTGAAAGCGTGGTCAAATGCATATTGTATTTATTATATGATTAATTATTATGATAATATTTACAAAATATTATTTATTAATGAAAAGAAAGCAAAAACACACATATAATAACATAATACCTAGTATTTAAGCGAAACAAAAACAAAACAAAACAAAATATGTGGCAAATTAATTTTTAAATATTATATATACATATATATATATATATAAAGTAAAACCCAAACGCAGTTCGTTTGTAGTGCAAAGAAAATGTGTTGAAAAAAACAAAAGAAAAAAGAAAATAATATAATTGAAAACGAAAAGAAAGTATGCATACAAAAAATACAAAAATACGAAATACAATAAGCAAAGGTTTAAGTCATAGGCCCAAGATAAAAGTAAACAACCACCAAAACAAATTTTTAGCAGTACGATACGAATACTAAGCAAATACTGGGTCGAGCTAGCCCAGATGGAGGGGAAGAGAGAGCATACAAAATACGAAATCAAAAGGCGCACCAAAAGAATTATATATATATAATACATGAATGCTCAGACCCTGACCGGGAAATCAATTGCATCGCAATGGTTCAAGCGTAGGGCCCGGTAGTAACTGTTATTTAAGCCAGATGAGATTGCAATAGGATGCAGGAGATCGCAAAATTTACAAGTTTAAGACACAAAGCAACAGACAAAATAGCCAATTTAGCATAAAATACAAATAAAAGTAAAGATACGAAAAAACAAAAAAATAAATAAATAAAAGGCGAAGCAAAACCAAAACAAACGAACAACAAGAAGAAAACACAAAACATGAACATGAAATAAAAATTTAAAATTAAAAATGCAAATAAAAAAAAATAATTGAATTTTTGTGTGTGTTTGATTTATGCAAGAGGGAGAAACTTTGGATAAGCGAAAGAGACTAAATTTTGCGCTTGACCAAGTTGGGATTTGTTAAGGGAGCCTTGGGTTAATGAAACTTGAAACTTGAGTTAAGGCAGCTGCCTGACAAAAGCTGACTGCTACAAGACTCGATGTAAGGAACATCTATGCCAAAGACATCTTTGAAACTGCTGGAAGTATTTATCTTATTTGCTCGCTAAATAGACGTCCTAGCCTTATAATTGACTATAAATGTGTGCTCAATTCTTCCAATGAATGTTGCAAAAATAAAACTTGAAACTTGAGTTAAGGCAGCTGCCTGACAAAAGCTGACTGCTACAAGACTCGATGTAAGGAACATCTATGCCAAAGACATCTTTGAAACTGCTGGAAGTATTTATCTTATTTGCTCGCTAAATAGACGTCCTAGCCTTATAATTGACCATGAATGTGTGCTCAATTCTTCCAATGAATGTTGCAAAAATAAAACTTGAAACTTGAGTTAAGGCAGCTGCCTGACAAAAGCTGACTGCTACAAGACTCGATGTAAGGAACATCTATGCCAAAGACATCTTTGAAACTGCTGGAAGTATTTATCTTATTTGCTCGCTAAATAGACGTCCTAGCCTTATAATTGACTATAAATGTGTGCTCAATTCTTCCAATGAATGTTGCAAAAATAAAACTTGAAACTTGAGTTAAGGCAGCTGCCTGACAAAAGCTAACTGCTACAAGACTCGATGTAAGGAACATCTATGCCAAAGACATCTTTGAAACTGCTGGAAGTATTTATCTTATTTGCTCGCTAAATAGACGTCCTAGCCTTATAATTGACTATAAATGTGTGCTCAATTCTTCCAATGAATGTTGCAAAAATAAAACTTGAAACTTGAGTTAAGGCAGCTGCCTGACAAAAGCTGACTGCTACAAGACTCGATGTAAGGAACATCTATGCCAAAGACATCTTTGAAACTGCTGGAAGTATTTATCTTATTTGCTCGCTAAATAGACGTCCTAGCCTTATAATTGACCATGAATGTGTGCTCAATTCTTCCAATGAATGTTGCAAAAATAAAACTTGAAACTTGAGTTAAGGCAGCTGCCTGACAAAAGCTGACTGCTACAAGACTCGATGTAAGGAACATCTATGCCAAAGACATCTTTGAAACTGCTGGAAGTATTTATCTTATTTGCTCGCTAAATAGACGTCCTAGCCTTATAATTGACCATGAATGTGTGCTCAATTCTTCCAATGAATGTTGCAAAAATAAAACTTGAAACTTGAGTTAAGGCAGCTGCCTGACAAAAGCTGACTGCTACAAGACTCGATGTAAGGAACATCTATGCCAAAGACATCTTTGAAACTGCTGGAAGTATTTATCTTATTTGCTCGCTAAATAGACGTCCTAGCCTTATAATTGACCATGAATGTGTGCTCAATTCTTCCAATGAATGTTGCAAAAATAAAACTTGAAACTTGAGTTAAGGCAGCTGCCTGACAAAAGCTGACTGCTACAAGACTCGATGTAAGGAACATCTATGCCAAAGACATCTTTGAAACTGCTGGAAGTATTTATCTTATTTGCTCGCTAAATAGACGTCCTAGCCTTATAATTGACTATAAATGTGTGCTCAATTCTTCCAATGAATGTTGCAAAAATAAAACTTGAAACTTGAGTTAAGGCAGCTGCCTGACAAAAGCTGACTGCTACAAGACTCGATGTAAGGAACATCTATGCCAAAGACATCTTTGAAACTGCTGGAAGTATTTATCTTATTTGCTCGCTAAATAGACGTCCTAGCCTTATAATTGACTATAAATGTGTGCTCAATTCTTCCAATGAATGTTGCAAAAATAAAACTTGAAACTTGAGTTAAGGCAGCTGCCTGACAAAAGCTGACTGCTACAAGACTCGATGTAAGGAACATCTATGCCAAAGACATCTTCGAAACTGCTGGAAGTATTTATCTTATTTGCTCGCTAAATAGACGTCCTAGCCTTATAATTGACCATGAATGTGTGCTCAATTCTTCCAATGAATGTTGCAAAAATAAAACTTGAAACTTGAGTTAAGGCAGCTGCCTGACAAAAGCTGACTGCTACAAGACTCGATGTAAGGAACATCTATGCCAAAGACATCTTTGAAACTGCTGGAAGTATTTATCTTATTTGCTCGCTAAATAGACGTCCTAGCCTTATAATTGACCATGGATAAGTGCTCAATTCTTCCAATGAATGTTGCAAAAATAAAACTTGAAACTTGAGTTAAGGCAGCTGCCTGACAAAAGCTGACTGCTACAAGACTCGATGTAAGGAACATCTATGCCAAAGACATCTTTGAAACTGCTGGAAGTATTTATCTTATTTGCTCGCTAAATAGACGTCCTAGCCTTATAATTGACTATAAATGTGTGCTCAATTCTTCCAATGAATGTTGCAAAAATAAAACTTGAAACTTGAGTTAAGGCAGCTGCCTGACAAAAGCTGACTGCTACAAGACTCGATGTAAGGAACATCTATGCCAAAGACATCTTTGAAACTGCTGGAAGTATTTATCTTATTTGCTCGCTAAATAGACGTCCTAGCCTTATAATTGACCATGAATGTGTGCTCAATTCTTCCAATGAATGTTGCAAAAATAAAACTTGAAACTTGAGTTAAGGCAGCTGCCTGACAAAAGCTGACTGCTACAAGACTCGATGTAAGGAACATCTATGCCAAAGACATCTTTGAAACTGCTGGAAGTATTTATCTTATTTGCTCGCTAAATAGACGTCCTAGCCTTATAATTGACCATGAATGTGTGCTCAATTCTTCCAATGAATGTTGCAAAAATAAAACTTGAAACTTGAGTTAAGGCAGCTGCCTGACAAAAGCTGACTGCTATAAGACTCGATGTAAGGAACATCTATGCCAAAGACATCTTTGAAACTGCTGGAAGTATTTATCTTATTTGCTCGCTAAATAGACGTCCTAGCCTTATAATTGACTATAAATGTGTGCTCAATTCTTCCAATGAATGTTGCAAAAATAAAACTTGAAACTTGAGTTAAGGCAGCTGCCTGACAAAAGCTGACTGCTACAAGACTCGATGTAAGGAACATCTATGCCAAAGACATCTTTGAAACTGCTGGAAGTATTTATCTTATTTGCTCGCTAAATAGACGTCCTAGCCTTATAATTGACTATAAATGTGTGCTCAATTCTTCCAATGAATGTTGCAAAAATAAAACTTGAAACTTGAGTTAAGGCAGCTGCCTGACAAAAGCTGACTGCTACAAGACTCGATGTAAGGAACATCTATGCCAAAGACATCTTTGAAACTGCTGGAAGTATTTATCTTATTTGCTCGCTAAATAGACGTCCTAGCCTTATAATTGACTATAAATGTGTGCTCAATTCTTCCAATGAATGTTGCAAAAATAAAACTTGAAACTTGAGTTAAGGCAGCTGCCTGACAAAAGCTGACTGCTACAAGACTCGATGTAAGGAACATCTATGCCAAAGACATCTTTGAAACTGCTGGAAGTATTTATCTTATTTGCTCGCTAAATAGACGTCCTAG
>JAWNOM010000046.1:0-22447 GCA_035045965.1 Drosophila aldrichi
TACATCTAAAATATGTGGACTGGAATTTGGTTAGTTTTTTTCATTAAGCAGAACTTCTGCTATTCACAATAGACTTTTAGCATGATTCAAATTATTCGGTTAGGGTATATATAAGTCAGATATATATATTCTTATAAATATATTTTTCAAAAATAACAAATTTAATTCTGTGTAATACATTTTCATTTAACAAATCATCAAATGTTTAATTTAAATTATTCCTTGAAAAGACAATATCTAAAGATTTCTTTTCTTAATTACATTTCAACATAAATTATCATTGCTTTAGTTACTCTCGGAACTTCTCTAAAAATTCCTTCACTTCCTTTAATCCTTATTATCACCCTAGCATATCTAATAGTCCTCTATACCGCATTGTAAAACTTTAAATATACGGGTTTTTTTTTTATTATTTCGCTAGTCGCTCGTCACTCGCCCGTCAGGAAGTACAAAATTTTCCGGTTTTACTGTGCGCTCGTGCTGCCAGGAAATCGCTCCTAGTTTTCTAGAAATGCTACGGAAGAAGAGAGAGAGAGAGAGAGGGAGAACGAGGAAGACAGAGATGAAGAGTGGCTGCAAAAAGAGTTGACTGTTTGGTTGAGAGATTCGCGTCTGCTAACATGAAATGAAAGCGCATCATCCTCCCCTTACCCTTCCTCCACCCCCCATTCACAACCCCAATCGTCCTTCGGCTGCTCTGGCAATTGGGTTGATGGGCGCGTAATTTCAGTTGCTGTGCGAACCAAATGGAAAATGGGAGCATTTATTGAACTTTTTCGCTAAAAAGATATTTTCGGATGCAACTGAATTGGGTTAAACGGGTAAACGTCAGAGCGACGCAGAGCTGTAGGCGTGGCTCTATCAAAATGTAGGACGTTTCTGTGGGCCTGATGAAAAAGTTGAAGTTGCGCTGGACTACTTCAAATTGTGATGGGAAAACGTGATGAACTGCAGTTACGGCTGTTATTAAAATATATGCAAAAGGTTGCCAGGCACATTACAAGGCACTTTGCCAGGTGGCTGGTAAAGTGAGAATATGTATTGTAAATGTTTTTGGCTAACAGATAATCAAATTGTTGATATTTCTATTGAATTGAATTGAGAGTTTGTTATAGAGAGTTATAGATTAGGTATATCTAGGTTATTTTGTAATACCTAGAGTTGAGAGAGTCACAATTTAATTCAGTTTTAGGAATTTTCGTTAGTTTTAATTAATGATCTAATAAACTTATTTAAGCATTACATCATCTCATTAATTAATAAGCTATTCGTCTTATTTAGGTATTATATCATCTATCATTTTAGAATACATGTTTAAATTAGTAGATAAGTTAAACCTGTGATGTTAAGTATGCTTCAAGGGAGATAATAGAGTAAAAAGATGCTCTGGTACTTCCTAATAAAACAAAATAATCATTTTAGATCGCACCTCTTTAAAATAATGAAAGTATAGGATATCTCTTAACTGCATACTTCCTATAACATCACTGTTAATTATCTTATTCTTCGTCTATCTAATTATCTATTTATATGCATATATATTTCATATCATATATCTCATCCATAATAATAATAAGAATTAGTTTAGTTATTAATTAACTAATTATCTACATAATTATAGATTTAGTGTAATATCTATATTCTATTTATTGATATTACACTAAATCTATAATTATGTAGATAATTAGTTAATAACTATATTCTATTTATTGATAATTGTTTCTCGACAACATTTCTTTCCCTTTTATCACAGCCCATTCATCATTCCCATTAGATAAACAGTTCCTTTTGCCATTATGCTTTCATCATATTTCAGTGCTTATCCTCCGTAAAGTACTTAACAGCTTTCCTCATTAACTCAAGTTCATTTTTCTCATTTTCCACAAATTTTAGGCAAATTAAATGAAGAAACAACAAATGAATAAATAAAATTAAATTTTTATATATATTCACGCATTTCATTAAAGCAAATGCAAATGAAAGTGTGAGAGAGAGAGAAAGAGAAAGAGAAAAAGAAACAAACACGAATTTTGTGTAAATTGCAAAAGTTCTTCTTCTTCATTTTTTTTAACTATATATAAAATCTGTAGAGTAGCAGAGCGAGAGTGAAATAAGTAAGAACATTGCAGTCGGGCATTACCGACTGCAGAATGCTGATTCACAGCCCAAACTCTGCAGACGCTGAAGCAGAAAATCCCTATAAATAACCCTAAAATTTGAGAGACAAATATTTGTTCCACATTTCAAGTCAAACGACGGACGGACAGCAACACGAACCTTGCAACAATATACCCCATTCATTTTTTATCTGAATGAGCATTAAATTATCTATTTTTTGCACACACTAAAAGTGGAAAAAAAAAAGATGGAAGTAGAAAAAGAAATAACAAAACATAAAAATAAAATAAAATAAAAACAAGTAAGAAAGCTCTAGTCGAGACTGCTCGACTAGGAAATCCCCTGAACCCTTCGGAGAACTGATATTTCAATAATTCTTCGCGTCTTTCTGCTTACAAAACACACACACACACATGCATAGACACACATAGGCGCGCACGCATAAACACGCATGGGCTGCAGTGTCGGCTTACCATGGGAATTTAATTGTTTAATAACTTTTTTTGTAGATGTACGTTCTTCATGAAACTTTTAGATTATGATTATATCATTACTATGCGTGTATATGCCGAAGCTCAAGTCTCTAGTATTTGAAATACGCCTTTTACAAATGTGAGGGTGAGGAGGTGGATATAAGGGTGGGGGGTGAATTATAACAAAAATCGAAATTCTATAAAGTACATATTAGTCTACATTTAAAATTTGAAGACTCTAGCTTTAAAGATGTGGGAGATATAATTTTATAACTGTCTTTCGATAGGGTTTTTCATCGATAAAAAAATAATCGGACGAGTTATCGATTTCTAGTGATAAACTTGATATGCGCGCTGTATATACGGTCATTTTAAAAAAAAGTTGAAGTCTCTAGCTATCGTAGCTTCGGAAATCGACGCGTTCATACATACGGACGGACGGACGGACGGACGGACGGACAGACAGACGGACAGGGCTAAATCAACTTATCTCGTCGCCCTGATCAAGAATATATATGCTTTGTGGGGTCTGCCACGCCTCCTTCTCCCTGTTACATACTTTTAACAAAACCATTATACCCTGATTTCCCATTTTCAATGGGTTCAGGGTATAATGAAAAACAGAAGAAAATATTTATATCTCTGCATAATTTCATAATGAGCACTGAACTAACACAGAGCTACGTGCCAAGGTGTATATGTATGTATCTGTGTGTGTGTGTGCAACAGGCGGCATGGGCGTGGCTGTGTGGCATATGCTCTGCTTGGCATTTGAAAATGCGTTTCGCTTTTTCACTTTGTGTTTCAAGCAAATTGCTCATACGCCACGTTGCTCGCCGCTAAATGCGGAGAATCAGAACTAAGCACCGTTAGACGAGCTGCTGCTGTGTCTGTGTGTGTGTGTGTGTGTGTGTGCTTATAGGCAACGCTCATAATTATGATTACTACATATGGGTTACGGCAACGGTGCCTGATGAGGGTTTTCCCTGCAATTTGCCCCATGGCATTGACTGACTGACTTTGATCAGCGACTGTGTGTGTGTGTGCATGTGAGTATATTGGTAAGTGAGCGGGAGTGACTGTGTGAGTGAGTGTGTGTGTGCTTGGCTTAATAGCTGCTTAATTGTTGTTTGCCGTTTAACGCATTTACCCGAAATTTCCTTTGATTCAGCCGCGTTGTGATTGCATTTTAGCCACACACTAAAAGCTTAAATGCATTTTCATGCACTTAGCAATTAATCTTGGAGTATATTAGTCATCTGTGAGTGACATCTATGAATTCCAGCTGGTGTGTAAAGCATGAACAATAAAATTAAGTATTTAAATATCTATTAAGCATCTGATTCAAACTTTGATTGCAATTTTGTATGCCTCAGCAAAGGCTTTGCGTTTAATAGTAAAAAGAAAAAGTCTAGAAATTAAATTGATTGTTGAGGCAAACAAAAAAAATATTAAAAATAAATAAATAAATAAAATATATATAAAATTATTTTTTATATAAAATTATTTTTTATATAAAATTATTTTTTTAATTTTTTTATAATTATTTTTTATTTTATTATTACTATTTTTTTTTAATAATTTTTTTTTACTATTTTGTTGTACTGTTACTTTTTTTTCTATATGTATATACATATATTTATTTATTTTATTTTATTTTTGTATTTATTGTATTTAATTTGTATTATTTTATTTTATTTTGTATTTATTTAATTTTATTTATTATTTATTTAGTTTTTTTTTAAATTAATCTTATTTAGTTTTTTTTTTTTTTTTATTTAATTTAATTTAATTTAATTTATTTATTTATTCATATTTTGTGCTTTATTTTATTTAGTTTTGTAAAGTGGTAGATTTTATTGCTTCTGACATTCATTCATTTCACAACTCTCATAATTCTTGTTATTATTGTTTCCATGCATTATTCATTGCCTAGACTAAGCCAATTTGATCACTATATAATTCAGTTATAAGATAAACACCTGAACAATCGATGTACATATGTAATACTTTATTTTATTTACGTAGTTTAGCACTTTAATCGCATTACGCTGCTTGCGTGCTCTCTCTGCTCCCCCCGCCCGTAAAACAAATAGATGACAACGGAGCAAAGCTGCAAAATCTCGACTTACAAGTTCCCTAATTACTTGGTCACAGTTGCCGCACCGTTCTCCCCGCTGTCTGCCCTTTCGCCTTAAGCATTTCCTTTCATTTTCTTGGCCCGTAATGCAAAACTCAAAAATTCATCAAGCAAACAAAACGTTAACAACAAGAGCCATGGACTTGCGACTTTATGTTTGCCCCCCAAACGAAGCCAAAGAGGAAAATCAAAAGACAAAAATTAGGGGGAGGCGGGGCGAGAAGGGCAAAAGAAACAAGGTATTACACACAAAACTGCAGAAAGTCTGATAAACAAATCGACAAAGAGTTTGACAACAATTTTTTTTTTTTTTTTTTTTGCAAAGAATTTTCTTTTAATTTTGTTGTTTTTTGTAAATCAAAGTTGTCTTTTTTCCTCTTTTTTGTGTTATTGATGCTCTTTGTATCTGCCTCTTTCTGTCTATCCATCTATCTGTCTGTCTGTCTGTCCAGCTGGCTTGTCTTTTGTGCTAATTCCTTAGCCAGCCACGTGATGCACTTCGTCTAGGCAATTTGTATTTGAATCTGAATCTACTCTACACACACTCTGTCTGTAGTATCTGCAAATGTATCTGTATCTGTATCTATATCTGTATCTATTTCTGTTTCTGTATCAAAGCGTCCTTCCAGCCCAGTTGGCGACATTTGAACTAGTAGAGCTGTATGTCAACCTGTTTTCAAACTGACACCGAACCTAAAACCGAACTAAACTAAACTTAACTGAAACCGAACTCAACTGAAGCGGAGCGTAGCAGCCCAGTAATGTGCTGTTGCCCTCCTCTATTCCACCTCAATTCGAAAACCTCCATAATTCCCCCTCGCCTGTCCCTCCCTACCTATCGCTCAGTCAGTCTTCGACCATGCTTTTTACTTGCGTTTTGCTTCCAACTTTTATGTGGCCCACCTGTATCTAAAAATAAAAAGCGCGCCCTGTCCGCAGTGTAAACACAGTGGGCTTGAAATGAAAGATTCCAAGCAAATATAATATGTTCAATATATTTACTAGAATGTAAATAATATATATTATAATATATATACTATAATAAATAGATAATCTAAGAATATATAATATATTTAAGATATCTACTAGAATGTATAAAATATATTTTATAATACATGCTTTAATATATATAATATATATTATAATATATACTATAATGTACACCTAAGTCTTATATAATATATAATTTTTTTTTTTATGCTAGCCGTACTATTTCTTATATAATGCATATACAAATATAGAAGATGGGTAATATTTCTCATATATTTAATAAAAGTATATTGATACGAAGACTTCAATTATTTTTGTCCCTTGTCTTCCTTTCATTCTTTCCATTTTCTCTTCTTCTGGTTCCTCTTCTATACTCTAAAGGTTTTCACTCTCTGCTTATATTCCATTTTATCTCTTTCTTTTCTCTAAATTTCTTCTGCTATGCTATTCTCTCTGTTCTTTTCTAATTTCTTCATTTCTCGTCTTTCAAAGTTATATTTTTCTCTTCTATTTCTTTATTTTCTCAAGTACTTTGATTATAATCTTAATTCTGCTTTCCTATTAATCATCATCCTGTTGCTTTTTTCTTATTTAATTTACTCTTATCTTCCCTTTATCTCTTTTATTTTCCTCTTTTTTACTCTACTTTGAATTTCTGTCTTTGTTTACTTTCTTCACTTCTCAACTCTTACCATTTCTTTACTCTTCTCTATTTACTCTCAGCTTTTTTTTTTTTTTTTTTTGTCTCCTTCTCTTCTGTCTATTTCCTATGTCCTTTATTCTTTTATATTTTTTTTTTCCTTTAATTTTCTCATATTGTTTTCTTTTCAGTCCACAATTTCATTATTTTTGCCCACTGTACATCAATCTATAAAGCTTGTTGTTCTCAGCGTCTATGCTCACCTTCAATTCGACTCAATTACTTGGGAAAATGCAAGGCCCGGCAGCTGCTCCTCATTTTGCTGCCTCTACATATTCCCCCTCGCACTCACACACTCGCTTTCCCCCCCTCTCTCTCTCTCTCGAGATCTTTCTCTCTCTCCATCTCTTTCTCACTCTGGGTGTGTGTCTATGCCACAGGGCAAAAACTCTCTAAAAACTTTGCTTCGACGTCTTTGGCTGTTGGGCTTTTGCAAGTTTTTCGTTTCTCATTTCTTGTTTTTCGTTTCTCATTTCATGTTTTGTTGTAATTGACATTTCAATTGATTTAAGTTGACATTAAACGGCACACATTAAATGCAGCTGTAAAACTCTGTATATAACTTTTCACAGTTTTTCATCGAGCTTTCCACAATTCTTTGTGCTCCCAATTGAAACAGTTATGATGTTTTGATCTAGTTCCGTTACACATAACGTGCCATGGGAATTATGTTCAAGGTAAGTTAAATTTAGTTGAATTTGTCGAGTGTTTTATGGCGCTAAAAATAATTGTAGATATATATGAATATTATTTATATATTCATATATATATATATATAGATCACAATTCGTGGTTGTCCACAATGTTAACTACATTTTAACACGCAACATTGGAATTTGTGTTACTTGCGGTAAATAAAATAAACAAAACTGTTTACAGTTATCTGCAGTTCATATATCACTTAACCAAGACAGCTCTCATATTACCAAAGTTTTGGGGCAGGTCTAAAATATAAATATACATGCAGACTTAAATAAATAAATATTTATATGCATCTATACTTTCATTGGATTGGAATTTTGATAAACTGTTAAAAAATTTATACTTTTACTTTTTCTTGATGTTTATTAAATAAACTTTTATTCAAGACAATGCAAGAAAATACAAAAATCAATGTCTTTGGTTTATACGCCTGACTTGGAGATACTCAGCAGCTATAAACAGTTGCATTGTCATTAATATATCGTGCTCATTATCATTAGCATAAAATAGATATGAATAAAACTAGACTGGTTTAATAAATAATACAGTTGTAAACTTAAAAAAAAAAAAAATAATAATAATAAAATTAGATTAATAAATAGTTAAATTAAATTAGCAAAAAATAAATAAATAAAGAAAATTAAATTAAAATAAAAGAAAAAGGTTTTAATAAAATCAAATATAAATAAATATAATATAAAATAAAATTCAAATAAAACAAAAATTCAAATAAAATAAAAATTCAAATAAAACAAAAATTCAAACAAATTAAATTCAAATAAAAAAAATTCACATAAAACAAAAATTCAAATAAAACAAAAATTTAAATAAAATTCGAATAAAATAAAATTAAAAAAAAAAATAAAATTCGAATAAAATAAAATTAAAATAAAATTAAAATAAAATTAAATTAAAATAAAACAAAAATTCAAAGAAAACAAAAGTTAAAAAAAAAAAATAAATAAAATAAAATAAAATTCGAATAGAATAAAATTCAAATAAAACAAAAATGCAAATAAAATAAAATTCAAACAAAATAATATTCAAATAAATTAAAATGCAAATAAAATAAAATGCAAATAAAATAAAATGCAAATAAAATAAAATGCAAATAAAATAAAATTTAAATAAGTTAAATCACATAAAATTTATATCAAATAAAGTTTTAATAAAATAAGAAGATTTTATAAAATCAAAGAACACATGTCTACATATATTCTTTTATTTCTTAAGTTACATCGCATAAATAAATAAATTTTAATCAAATAAAGTTTTAATAATATAAAAGAACACATCTCTACATACATTCTTTATTGAAATACAAATTCCGTCACTTGAAGAACTCAAATTAAATGAAAAGGCATTTGCAGCATATTCAAATAAACTTCAGCTATTTAGCATTTAAATGGCTATGTTTCTAGCTACTTATTTAGCTTTTATCAGCTGCCGTAGCAAATGGAGCCCATAACGAATTTAATCTAAGCCACATTAAATGGCTTTAACGACTGCAACCAAATTAATTGAACAATTTTTGTTTTTAACTTTTCAAATTAAATCGAATATGGTTAAACAGAATGCAATTTCAAATACAAAAAACAAAAAAGTAAATAAATACAACATTTGCTCTTGATTAAGGAAATAAATTGCAAACATCGTTTGCCAGCTCAAATGTCATAACAATTAAATGCAATTGTTTGTAAATTATATTTGTAAATCCATTAATCGAGGGCCAATGGCAGAGATTACGCTAGGATGGGGGGCTGGGGGTTTAGCAAACAGATAGCAACACTTTGTGAGATGACATTAAAAAATAAATTAAATGAAAAACATGGCAAATGCTAAAAGAAACAGTGGTCAACGCTTGAATACTCTTTTTTTTTAATACCAAAAGGGAATAATAATAAGTTAATAAACAAACTATTATATGTATAAAATAAAATGATAAAATATAATTACAAATTTGAATTATAAATAAATTAAATAAATAAAAAAATTATGAATTTTAAATTTGTTAAATATCAAAATATTACAAATTATAATACACATAAAAAAAAAACTACTGGAATAATAATAATGATGATAAAAATGAATAGTAAAATTTAATTGCAAATTTGAATTACAAATTTAAAATTAACAAAATTTATTTATTTATTATTATAATGATAATTTAATAATAATATTTAATATATATCTTTTTTTAATAAATAATAAATATAAATAAATATAATAAATAATAATAAATAAATAATAAATTAATAAATTAAATTTAAAAAAAAAATATTAATTTACATTTTTTTAAATTTGAAATGATTACAAAATATAATAAATTAAAATACTTCTAAATAAAAAAATAAATTAAAAAAAAAAAATAAAAATAAAAAAATAAAAATTAAAAAAAAATAAAAATTTAATTAAAAAATATATATTAAAAAAATAATTTTTAAAAATATGTAATTAAAAAATATTTTTAAAAATAAAAAAAAAATTTTAAAATAAATAAAATAATAATAATAATATTATTATTTATTCACTCAAACACATTCTGAGCATTGTTCATTTAAAATGTTTTCTATTTATTTTACTAATAATTCATTCCTTGTATAAATATTGAAAATATATACAAAACACATTGGAATATTTTTAAAATATAAAACAATTTATGCTCTCGACACTCTTTTGACTCACAGCAAATAATTATTATAAATTAATAGCCATTTATCAGCACTACATTATATATGTCATTATCTTAAGTTATTGTATATCAAGCAACATAAATAAAAAGTCTCAAAATAAATCTAAACGTGACAAATTGTGAGTGTCACGGTCAGGGGAATTCTTCGCTTCTGACAGAAATTTTTGGCAGCTATTGAAAATATAGAAAATATATAAAGCTAATGTATTCTAAATTGAGGCAAATGTCTTTTTGATCTACATTTATTATATACTTTTAAAGACCAGCATTTGTCTTATAATTTCTTGTAAAAGTCCACCAAGAAGTTGAACTCAAGTAAATAAATAATAATAAATAAATTCATATATATAATCATATATATTTTCATATTTATTCTATAGTCACCTATGTCAGCTGTTTTATTAAAATACTCTTCTCTCTCAATAGCATTAAAAACCTTAAAACATTAACTAAAACATAAAACGCAATTATTTTTAACTGCATATTTCTGGCCATTTTACCAAATCTAAAATTTAATGGAGCCACTAAAATGACAAAAAAAACAAGAACAACAATTGGCTTTATAAGCAAGCCCAAAACTCTGCTCCATTATACTTTATATAATATAGGAATGTATATATACATATATAGATATATGTATGTACATATGTATATATGTATATTTGTTGTCACCATTAATCATGGCTGTGGATAGAAGAAGCAAGAGACGGCTAAATATGTATGTAGCTAGGTAAATAAGCTACAGATATATCTCTAAATGTATATAGACACGAGTACAGGAACAACAACACCTACAACAACAACAACAACAACATGATAATGGAAAACCCACATCAATTTGGCCAAAAGTCAGAATTAGTCCGTGTGGAGCCAAAACTGAGCGACAGACAGAGAATGACGTTCAATAATATTTCACACCCCGTCAAGTGACCAAACATCATTAAGATGGCCTAGAAAATGCTAAATGGGCTAAAGGGGGTTGCATGTTTAGCCCAGATTGGGGTTCTCAATGTGCTCTCCCTCTCTCTCTCTCTCGCTCACTCTCTATTTGTCTTCGCTACGACAATGACACAAATGTTTATGACATGTAAAATGTTTGGCTAATTGTGTCCAAGTGGGTGGCTAAGCAAAGAGAGAGAGAGTGAGAAAAAAAGAAATGATGAAGAAGATATATAGATAGATACCACACACACACACACACACACACACAAGTGGAGAAGGTATAGGCGCTGAATTCGATCAATATTTTGACACAGTGTTGGCAAACAAGGCTCGATGGAGTGTTGCCTGAGTAGATAAGGCAAACAAATTTCAATTGATTTAAGCCAACATATGTGCGTGTTGCAACAACAACAAGAATGTGTGGGAGAGGCGAGTGTGCCTTGTATATTTAATTTTATTATATATATATATATATATATATATATATATCATATATACTACATAGTGTTGCAAAATATGCATATATTAATCATACATAAATTACTAGAATTACGATTAATAATTGAACTAATTATCATTCACTTAAGCAGTATTAAATAAAGGACAATTCAATTTCTATTTATAGTTTTAGTGTTGCAAAATGCACAAGTTAATCAGACTGTGAATATTAGATAATAAAATGAGTTATCAGTATATTATTATAGATAAACCATTTGTCGGCCAATGATAGTAAATGCCAACTTAGAAGTAAACATTATAATCTTTCAATGTGACATAAACTTTATACATATCAACAATCTTGACACCACGCCCCAGTGTTGGCAAACTCCACACGCACACACACACATAAATGTTTTTCAAACACACAATATTTATTTTCATTTATTTGCCGTTTGCAACTTTTAATGTTCAACACAAAAGATAGAGCACAAAAAAAAAAAAAAAAAAAATGAAAGAAATAGAAAATAACTGTAAACTGTAAAAGTTACTCAAAAGAAAGCAACAACAACAGCAAGCAACACTTGAGCCAAATAGAGCGAACGCTCACACAAAAAACAACAACAACAACAGCAACAGCCACAGCAACAAAATGGAAAGCAAAACACAACGGGCACAGGCAATGTGAAGTTTTGTGTCTGCTTATGCACAGGAAGAGAGCGAGAGATAGAGAGAGGCAAAGAGTGCAAACGGGAAGAGAGTGGAATATTGAAACGAAACAAGCTTTGGCAAACAGCAGCAGACGAAATGTGGCTGCCGGCGGCTAACAGCAACAATTTTCAGTGACAGCCACCCCGGCTCTCTCACTCTCTCTCTCTCTCCCACTACCACTTCGACTTTGCCCCCCACGCTTACCTCTTTCTCTCTGCAGTTTTGAAAAGAGC
This sequence comes from Drosophila aldrichi, assembly GCA_035045965.1. NCBI lineage: Eukaryota > Metazoa > Arthropoda > Insecta > Diptera > Drosophilidae > Drosophila > Drosophila aldrichi. The sequence continues at coordinate 12,140 of JAWNOM010000046.1, forward strand.
CAACATAAGGTCGCCGCGACGGGTTGCCAAATGTTTTGCATTTTGAATCCCTAGGGCTCTTTCAACAACTACCTCAACGCCAGCCGCACAAGTCATTTTGCTTCTTTGATGAGTGGGTGTAACCCCCACCCAACCCATGTCCTAGTCCACGAGTGGGACAGCCATCTGGACTCCCTCTCTGTGCTTTGGGAGTTTTGCCGTTGAGCAATTTGATGAGTTTTTAATTGGTTGTTGTTGTATATTTTTGTAAATTTTTTTTCCCCTACTTTTACTAGATTGGGGGGATTGTGTAGCGCAGCAGGATGATATGTACATCTACATACATATGACAAGTAAATATAAGAGATGTATGTATGTATTTGCAAAAACATGCTTAAAAAAGAAAGTTTAAAGTTAAATAACCAGGTTATTAACATTTTTATTTCTGTTCATTAACAGCACAATAAAGCACAAGAGCTTAAATGTAGTTCAACTAATAAGAAACTAATAAGACATTAACAGCACAATAAAACGCAAGAGCTTAAATTCAGTTCCACTAATAAGAAACTAATAAGAATCACTAACAGATTGACATAAGAAGCAGAAAATGTCCACAACAAAGCTGTTCCTGCTCTAACATTAAAAGTCTACACTCTCTACACTCACGCTCTCTTCCTTTCTCTCTTTACACTTCTCCTACTAACATAACATTTTTGCACATGTTTAACATACAAATAAGATCCACAGCTAATGCCATCGCTAAAATTTCATTAAGCGCACAAGTCAAAGTCATAGCTACACACATACAAACATATGCACATCAATGCACACACATGTACACATATGTATGTATGTATGTGTGTGTATTTACTTAATTGTCCCACTGCTGGCTGCATAAGTAGGTATAAGATAAAGGGAGCGCGGCGCCACACATTGTTATTGCTATCGCCTTTTATTTTCATTTTTTGCTTCTGTTATTTACGGCAAACTGTCATCAGTGTCAACAGCAGCAGCAGCAGCAGCAGTCGCAACAGACATTGGCGGCCGCTGTCGTTTGCTCATTTGTCTACAAAAAAAAAAAAAACGAAAAACAACAACAAGCGAAGCAAAGAGCAACGGCCAAGCAGACAGACAGAGCATAGAACGAGAGACAGCAGGCAGCCGTCAAACAGTTTTTGGGGCAAAAGAAAACGAAAAAAAAATAAAAACAACAAAAATGAATCACACAACAACAACACAAGCCAAAGAGCGTGTGCCGACGCACGGCTGCTGCTGTCGTGACGAAGCTGGCGTCGCTGCTAGCGTTACTTTGGGACGCCGACGCCAACGTCGCTGCCGCCACTGGAAATGTGTTACAGAGTGTTCTACAGCTGTGAGCTGTGTCTGTCTGTGTCTCTCTGTCTGTCTGTCTCTCTTTCGCCTCTTGTCGGTCACTTCGTTTTAAGTTCATTATAAGTGCGTTGCCATATGCGAATAAATTGCAAGCAAGTGTGTATGTGTGTGTATCCAAGAATGCAAAACTGTAAACTTTATTATGCTGACCAGCGGCCTCAAACTGTAGCAACATTTACGACTTCTTTCACAAGTTGTTGTTGTTACCGGAGCAAATTAAACTGGCATGCACAACTTTTATAAAAAGAAAAAACACATACAAACACATATACATATACATATTTGTATACATATGTATATATTTATATATGTACATGCATTTGTAGAGTAAGAGCAGCGAAAAAAGTAGCAGGCAAAACAAGTTGATGATTCTAAGTGGTTAGAGAAGTTGAAAAGTCACAAACTGGACAAAACTGAAGAGGCGGAGAGACAGGCATAAAGGTAGCGCCAGGGTATATATGTACATACATACATATACATGTATATATATGTGTGGTAAATAACAAGCAGCTGTTGACTGAAAGTTGTGCAAGAAATTCTCCTGCAAGTTTCTCCATTAGCAACCAAAGTTGTATAGGAAGAAGCGCGAAAGAAAAAATAAAACACAAAAACAAAAACAAAACTGCAGCCAAGAATGCGAATGAGAAGAAAAGGAGAAGCGCCAGCCCGCTGCGCTTTTGATTAAAGCGCAGAGAGCTTCCACTTTCAAGCAGCGCCCAAGTGCAAGCGAGACGGAGAGAGAGAGAGTAGGTAAGGGAATCGACCGCCTAATTGAGTGAACTCTTTGGCTAAGCAAAGATACTCAGCTGTGATTTACAGTTTTAATTGTGAGCAGACTTGCCAAAGCAAGAAAGAAAAAAAAAACAACAATTGAGGCGATTTCATAATTAAAACCAGATTTGTAACAAAGTGGTAGAAAGTTTCAAATACTAATTAGGTGTCAGTGTGTGTGTGTAAAGTTTATAAAATATGTATGTGATATAAAAATATATAATATTAAAATATAGACATAAATGAATATATGTAACTTTTAAAGTAGAGAAAAAGATGGATATATAGTATAATAATTAAAAATTAAATTAATTAATAATTAAATATATATATATTTTTTTTAATTACTCAACAAATACTTATTTTTTATTTTATTTTTTCTATAAAAAATTATAACTGTTACGGTACCTGATATATGCAAATATATAGATATCTGATATATACAATGACATAGAAAAGTTTATATATCCACCTTTTTCTTCTCCTCATCATTGTCTCTTTCTATTCAGAGCTGTCTCTCTCTGTCTAATCTCTCTCTCACTCTCAATCTACCTCTCTGTGCCTCTATATCTCTATCTTATTTTCTCTATGTCGCTTTCTCTATCTCGCACAATCTGCCTATACATATCCTTTAGTTCATTTCCATCTCCCTCTTACTATTGCTCTTTTATTATCGCATTAACTTTATCGCTTATTCACTCACTCATACTGCCGCTCTCTCGCTTGTCGTCCCTTCTCCTACTTTACAGCTCAATTCCTCTCCCTCACTCCCTCTCTGTCACACTCTCACGATCTCTCTCTCTTTCTTTGCCTTTCTCTCTTGATCTTTCCTTTTGTCACCTCCTTCTTTTTAACATGTTTTTAAATCCGTCTCTCTCTGTCTCATTCTCTCTTTCTGCTACTTTTTCGCTCTCCATCTCTCATCCTCATTATCTCTCTCCCTCTTCTTCTTCCCCTTCTATCTACCCATTCGCTGCACTGCATATCATTTACTGTTGCTTTCAGTCAACATTAAACATTCCGAGCCATGTCATAATCATTGTGGAATTTTCAACAGCAACAACAACAACAACAACAACAACAACAACAGAAGCAGCAGCACACCTGATTTCACCTTTATGCCACATCATTTTCAACACTTTGCAATTGGCCCACGACTAAACATATATTGCGAATATATAAACAAAAACAAAAAGCCAAAACCAAAATTTCAGACATGCCGTTAAAAACATTCATAATTCACACATATGTACATACATATGCAAATTGAGTGCAGGCCAGAAAGAGACGGCGAGATACAACAATGTTCTTTTTGTGGCGCAGTCGAAATTATGAAAATCCTTGACCCCAATATTAAGCGAGACGAAGCTACTAAGAAAAAGAACCAACATTTATATGTATATGTATGTACAGTTATATAAATATATACATACATACATATACATATATACACAAAAGATAATGAACTCGATAAGTTTCAGTCGGTCGTCTGTCTATTAAAGCCAAACGAGCTGAGCTCAGCAAAAGCAACTACAACAACAACTACAACAACAACAACAACAACAAGAAATCGCCGTCTCATCATGTAATGGAGAAATTTTGTTTTCATTTCTTTTGCTTTTTGCTGTGCTTCGCTCTCTTTTCGGGGCCAAAAGCAGAAGCCAATAACCTTGAGGCAGGTTTTTCACATGAGACAAACGACGCGACAGAATCCAAAAGCCAAAGACAAACAAAAAGCAAAAACAGCAAACAGAAAACAAAATCAAATATGATGTGTACTATGTAATAATAAAAATATAAGGTCTCTCTCTCCCTCTCTCTTTCCCTCTCTCTCTCTCTCCCTCTCTCTACTGTGCTGCGCTACCTTCTAAAGCAAGCACAAATTTCGAGCTTTTACTTATTATGCAGAAGGCTGTTCGCATAGTGGGCGTGGCTGCAGGCAGCGCTATAAATGTGTCTGTGCTGCAAATGCGTTGATTAGAATAGACACACACACACAGACACACGCACACACACACATGCATATTTACAAACGTAGTATGTATAAAAGTTGAGGAAGGGCCAGATTGGCTTGAGCTGAAAGCATGATATCATTTAGAGAGTTCAGCAGAAGAACATATACATACATCATATATGTACATACATACATATAGCCTAGATAAGCTATATAATAAAGATTAAAGCTCAAGTTCATCTTATGACAGCTATGAATCAAACGATTTCTGCTTCATTAAATATATGTACATATATGTATATATTTATATTTGTATATATATGTACATATTTCTACATCTATATAAATTGGAATTAATCATTCAGTTCCCGTTACTCAAAGATACAAAAAAATAAAAATAAAATAAATAAATAAAAGTGAGTCATATTTAATAGTTATATAGGGAATATGAAGCTATAAAAAAAAGGAGTAATGCTTAAGAAATTAGTCAGAAATTTCTAAAGAAATTGAGAATATACATTGTACATATGTTATACGCAACATCTGGATAGAAATTAAGCGGAAATATTATGGATTTGTTGAGATTAAACTGTGTTGTCTTTTCTAATGAAATATAGATAATTATTAAAAAATTGTTTATATATTGTCTTAACAAGCTGTTTTGCTTTTAATTAGAATATTAATGTATGTAGTGTAAAAAATGCCTGAAGGCCTTTGTCGCTCTGGCTTAAAGAAAATTGTTATTTAAAATTAATTCTTGGTGAAAATAAATAAATAATTAGAATATATTGCTTTGATATTACATTTATATATATACATAAAATACATGTTTTCTTCTTTCACTTTTTTTTCTATTTTATTAAATTTATTTTTTTATTTAATTAAAACTTAACTTTTTCTTAAAGCTATTTTATTTATATATTTAAAAAAAAAAGTGTAAATAAATATGTTATATATATTTTTAATGTTATTGATTTTTTTTTAGTTATTTTTATTTATTTGTAAATGAATATTTTTTATTTATATATGTATTTTTTTTTTTGTTATATATTTATTTATACATATATACATTTTTTATATATGAATATTTGTATATGTATTTTATTTTTTATTTGTACATATATATTTATATGTATTTTATTTTTTTATGTACATATATTTATTATTTGATATATATCTATTTTTATATGGATTTTATTTATTTGTTTTTGTATTTATTTATATTTTAAAATATTGTATTTATTTCTTTTTTACTCCAGACTCATTTAAGTATTTTATAGATATAAAAATTATTTAATCATATTTCAAATTAGTTTTCTATATAAATTTAATTAATTTGCTAAAATATTTACTACCCTACTTAATCTCAGCTAAATGCCTCTCTATGCGCTTCTCATTCCTCAATAAATCCAGGTTAATTAATCGTGCGAAAAACACAGAAAAGAAAGATTCGAATTACAACTCCGTCAGAGTTACGGATATTTAGCACGAAGACAAAATGATTTCTAGGTCATTGACAGAAAGAAATGCCACCACTTGGCCTAAACGGAGACAGCCTGCACACACACACAGACACAGATACACATTCTGCTTGCTATTGTTGCTGTCGAAGAACATTAATCATTGCCAGTTAAACAATAAGAGGCACAAACAAGTGGCATGTGGCATGGGCAAGGGAGAGACGGTGCCCATATTGTGTGTACATAAGAAAAGTGAAACCCAATGACTGTCAAACTGCTTGGCCTGTGCGTGTGACGAACAATGATGAACAAGCACAGTCAGACAGAGAGGCAGAGAGCAAGAGAGAGATAGAAAGAGAGAGAGGGAGCGAGAATTAGAAAGACTGTGTGTGATTGGTGTAGGGGGATGAAAGAAAATAAAGCTTTGCTGGAGTACAGCCTGTTGAAAAGGTCAAAGTTGATGACACAACAAGAATTGGTTAAGTGTTCCTTTTGCTTTTAGCCAAATTGTAGGTTAAATGCCCTTCAGAATGCGCTAGAGAACTGAATATCAGATAGAGTTTCAAGCGCGAAGTATATCATATGGATTAAAGTTAAGCTAAGAACCTCAAAACAAAGTGCAAATGGAGCTGCAGCAGGAAAAAGAAGAAAGAGCTTAAGCTCATAAAGAAACTTAACATTTCCAAAGAGCAATATGTATTTTAAATATCAAGAAGGGTTAGAGGTGGAAAATTATTATATCATGTGAGCATGGAAGAGACTACTTATCAATCAGGCAAATCGAAAATCCAATATTATAGAGGATAATTTATTGCCTGACAACATCCTGAAGTAGCAATGCTACAATAAATTAATTATCGATAAATGTATCGATAAATGTGAGCTGCATAATAATGAAAAATATGTAAGTTTAAATCAAAAATATAAATTAAATATAAAAAAATATAAATTAAATATAAAAAGTATAAATTAAGTATAAAAAATATAAAATAAATATAAAAAATATAAATTTAAAGAAAAAAATCTAAGTTTAAATAAAAAATATAAATTAAATATAAAAAATATAAATTAAAAATAAAAAAAAAATTAAATATAAAAAGTATAAATTAAATATAAAAAATAAAAATTAAATATAAAAACATAAATTAAATATAAAATATATAAATTAAATATAAAAAGTATAAAAAATATAAATTAAATATACAAAATATAAATTAAATATAAAAATATAAATTAAATATAAAAATATAAATTAAATATAAAAAGTATAAATTAAATATAAAAAATATAAATTAAATATAAAAAATATAAATTAAATATAAAGAATATAAATTAAATATAAAAATATAAATTAAATATAAAAAGTATAAATTAAATAAAAAAATATAAATTAAATATAAAAAATATAAATATATAAATTTAAAAAGAAAATTATTTAAATAAGAAAAAAATATAAATTAAAAAAAAAAAATTATATAAATGATACAAAATATCAAAATATAAATATAAAATCTACTACGACAATTTACACATATTTAAATCAATCGACAAATTATATTATCATAAAGCTTCATCAGAAAACACATAACAATACCGATTAATGTACTAAAGTCTGTACATTTATCGATATATTTAACTATTTTATGAAGAAGCTTTACGATAATACATATCCAAGAATTATTTGATTACAAAAATAAAAAAATAAAAAAATATTCTACTATCAAAATTTATAGATCCGCAGACAAAGAAAATAAGCTGAATCGAAATCGATAAATGTATCGAAGAATTTTAAGTTTTTATTAAATAAAATAAATAAGTCTTTCAATATATTTTTACTATTCAAATAAAGCTCTCTCTTAAAATATATATTTATATATAAATATATATTTTTATTTATCGATTTGTATATTATTTATTATATAGCTTGCTTTGTGCTCAACATAACTGTTCTTTAAATAAAATGAACATGATAGCACTTGATTCGAATGTCAACTTATAAACGCTACAATGTTTATGCCGAAGCATAACAAACTTGTTGACCAGATTGTCAAGACACACGCCCCGCTTTAGGGCATTAAAATTGTTAAGAGAAGGTCGACATTAATGTGTCGAAGGTTGATGAGTGTCAGCGGAGGAGACAGCATCAGGACACTGAGAGAGAGAGGGAGAGAGAGGGGGGATGGGGGTAGTGGGTGGTTGGAAGTACTGGGGTATTGCAGACTAAAGAATGCGGCGACCCTTTTAATAAGCTGCGTCGTCAGTTTTCAAACATGGTACGGGTACGAGTACGGGTACGGGTACGGGTACGGGTACGGGTCTCATTCCGGGTCCGGGTCAGAAAAATGTCATAAACGTCATCGGGCGAGCGAATGCGGCTCGTAAACTTTGGGCTTTTGTTTGTTTCTATGGCTTGTAGAGAATGAAATGAGCTACGACAAGGGGGGGTGGGGGGGTGGATTGCTTGCTGCTTGGGTTCGCAAAAAGTGAAATCTATAATAAAATTTTCCATTTTACACTTTTCATTTTGGGTTGCGCGCGCGTAAGACAATGTCAATGTTTTATCTACCCACCGTCTCACTCTCTTTTCGCACGCTTTGAAAGCAGTTAAAATTTTCTGTGTGTGTGTGTTTTTTTTTTAAAGCCCCCTTCTTAATTTTTCTCAAGTCGATTTTAGTGACTCGTCATAAATTTCCAGTCAAGTTGCTTTATCAATGCAACACGCAATGGAACTCGCCGAATCGCACATAACTTTCGCTTGAACGATCAGCAATTGGAATTATAAACTCCTCAGGCAGCATATATCGTATATAAATATGCTGTAGATATTATGGGGTTATGAATTATAAAACTGGGTACTACTTAACACTCACGCTGCAGCGAGAAAGTCATTAATCTATTCAGAAATGCGCTCTTGACTCACCTGCAAAGAGATAAGAGTAAAGAAAAATAAATTAAATTTACATGGTTGTTAGATAAATTAATTAATATTAATATTAAACAAGTCAGAACATAGCAGTCGGGCTTTACTGACTGCAGTATACTCATTCAAATCTGTAGATTGAATAGCAGTAGTAGTAGAAGTAATACTTATAGTAGTAGGACTTATAGTTATAGTAGTAGGACTTAGAGTTATACTACTACTATAACTATAACTATAATACTTATAGTAGTAGGAGTAATAGTTATAGTAGTAGGACTTAGTTATAGTAGTAAGAGTAATACTTATAGTTATAGTAGTAGGACTTATAGATATAGTAGTAGAAGTAATACTTATAGTAGTAGGACTTATAGTTATAGTAGTAGAAGTAATAGTTGTAGTAGTAGAACTTAGTTATAGTAGTAAGAGTAATACTAATAGTAGTAGGACTTATAGTTATAGTAGTAGGACTAATAGTTGTAGTAGTAGGACTAATAGTTATAGTAGGGCTTTACTGACTGCAGTATACACATTCAAATCTGTAGATTGAATAGCTCCGATAAAAATAAATCTATACAGAGAGACAGCTGGAGATTGCATAAAACCTATATGCTCATTTCACTTGCGTGAAGGAGTATAAAAAAATTAAATAAATATATACATATATATATAGGGGGTATATGGAAAAGAAAAACATCGTGACACAATGGGGGTTTCTACGCGGACTCTTGGATATACCTAAATGCATAGATATTCATATATATCCAACTTGTATATCATATACATATAATATATATCACTATATCTAAATTTAAACCATATGCAAATTTATTATTTTTTTTTTCTTCCCCTCTTCTGCGCTTAGTGAAAGGAAGTTCGTTCGATGTTGTTATGTAAAGTCAGAAAAAAAACTGCATATTTAATTAGCAGTTGATGACGCAAATCGCTTTGGGTTTATATCTTATAGGTAGAGCCAAGCTAACCTTTTTTTTTATTGTATTGCCAAAGTAACTCGCTTGAGTGCAAATTATATTTAAATATATGCAAAAATTATAGAACTGGAACTGTGTTCTAATCTTTGAATGAAACGTTTAAATAGATATTATATTTATATTATATTTATTTATTAATATTAAGTTTATATTATATTATATTTATATTATATATATGTATATATATTTTTCTTTTCTTTTTTTCTTTGTCTTGTTTCTAATTTCTCTGGTTTGCTGTGAAAAACTGATTTGAAATAAGCTGAACTGTTTAGATAAAAGTAATTTCTAAATGGGATTAAAATTCGATTTTCAAGATGTCTAATAATAAAACCTGTAAAAACTTTGAGGATAATACGTAAATCATACTCTGAATATGATATTATATTTAGCATAATTTTATTATTATTATTTTTTTATAATCATATAAATATATGTATGAATAGCATTTTATTATTATTATTATTATTATTATTTTATTTTATTTATTTATTTTTTTTATTTATTTATTTATTTTTAATTATTTTTTTATTTATTTTTTTATAATTTTTTTTTATTTATTTTTGTATTTTTTTTTATTTATTTATTTTTTTTATTTTTTATTTATTTTTATTTATTTATTTATTTTTTATTTATTTTTTTTATAATTTTTTTTTATTTATTTTTTTATAATTTTTTTTTTATTTATTTTTGTATTTTTTTTTTATTTATTTATTTTTTTTTTTTTTATTTATTTTTATTTATTTATTTTTTATTTTATTTTTTTTTATTTATTTACTTATTTTTTTATTTATTTATTTTTTTTGTATAAAGTCTCAAAAGTATCAAACATAATAAATAATATAT
>JAWNOM010000047.1:0-61119 GCA_035045965.1 Drosophila aldrichi
TGAATTTCAGTATGCAGTACTCGAGAGCCGGTGTTCACATGGGTCACAAAGGCAGACAGAAATTCATTTGCATTTGGCTAAATAATTAAGCAAACAAATTTACCCCTTGGCTTGCCTTGAGTGCCCTCAGGGTAGGACTGAATTGAAGAGGAGCGGCTACAGCTGGCAAACCGAGCCGGAAGAGCTACCCACTGCTGCTCAAGTTTTGCTCTAGCTGCTGCTATTGCTTGAATTCAATTATCATATGATTTTCTTTTTGTTTTGATGTAGCCGAAAGTTTAAAAAAATATTGAAAGGATGTTTGCTTTTGGGATAAACACAATATGTTTGAGACCGCAACAAATGAAGCTGTGCGCCATGTTTACCAGGCAATATTTTGATTTAATTTACTGTGTGCTAAGGTTGCCCGGGGCCACAGAGCGTATGCGCAATGCCTTACAAAAGGACTTTACTCAATTGGTTTGCCGCTTGCGTTGTCAGCCAGCTAATTAATATTAAATCCATTTGGTCGAACGGCATTGAAATGCCAAAAGCAAACGGTTTGTGTTCGTCCAGCCACGCCTCCGGCCCAAGCAGCGCCCCCGATGGGAAGAGAAGCGAGTTAAGGCCGAGCGGGGTTTGATTTGTTTCTGTTTCATGTCGCGTTTTATTCAATGTGTGTGTAATTATTTTACGGTTGTGTGCGCTCTGGACATGGACATGCACATGGACAAGCCGATTGCGTGCCAAAGTATTTAAGCCCATTACGATGAGGACATGCCAGTGGGCGCCACTGGCTGATACGTACGTGCTCTGAATGTCGACCTAATGAGGAAGGCGTCGAAATGAATTTGTATTAAATGCATGTAGTCGGCACATAATTCATATAAATTGTATTTACTATTTAAATTTAAGTGTAATATACAGCTCTGACATGCACAGCCGCCATCACACACACACACACACACACACACACACATACAACATTCAATCGCACGCATATTACGCATACGTCGTGTGTGCTTGAAAATGCTTGCATACGTAATTACAATTGATGCTGCTTGCTATGCGAATCACAGGCCATACGAAAACTAATTAAAATGTTTATCAACTATGTAATTATCACACCTTCGCCCACGTGATGCCGAAACAACAGCGATTGCATTAGATAGATGTCAGTTGTCAGTCAAAAGTCAATGGGAATAGATTTGTGAAAACTGTGTTAATTACTAATGGTTGAATATTATTTAGATATTACATGAAATCACACTTTAATACTTTTATAAAAACTGTAATCTAAAGATTAAAAATTAAATTCATTACAATAATACACTAATTAAATCAAAGGGCGATCTTTTACATTTCCTTCCAAAGACAGCCGCGCAGTTGCCTCCACGTCTGCCCAGTCGCTCTGCTGCTAGATAGCTGTGATCCTTGCGCCTGCTCAGGTGATCCTTTGAACGTGAAGGTGTCAAAATGATGTGCGATACCTCGCCCAGTAGACCACTCTCATGGCTTAAAGGCGACGCCGCGTGCTCGCAGATCAATCGCAGCAGGCAGCTGTGCCCAGGCAAATTCATCTTCTCCAGAATCATTTCAAGGCCATTATATACTATCCAGCGATATATTGAGCTCAATTTGAAATCACTCCTGCTGTTGCCTCTGTCCGTAAGCGGCTGGGGCCTCAGGTAGACGCTCGTTACCTCTGACGCATTGTTGGGCAGGAAATACTGCATCCTCAGCGCGTAGCCAGAGATGACGGTCTCGAAGGGCAGCTCCCCGACGGGAATGCCAATGGCACAGATAAACGTAACGGGTGTAGGCGCGATCTTTGGATAGATCATTGTACCACTGCCCACAGCAGCTAAAGATATCAACACAAATGTTTGCTGCATGATGAAGCCCATTGAAGATCTCGCCAAGAACTGAACCACATCATATTAATGCTTTTCATCTAAGGTTCTGATCAGTAAATGCATTTACAATAACTTCTTCTATAATTGGATACTAACAAGAGCTGGCTTCTAAAGTGTGATATTGAGAAATTCGTGTTGTGATAAAATAGAAATGAAATAAATGGCTACGCCAAGAGATGTTAAAAATCACTGTTTGTTTATGGTAATGAGCCCACGTTGAAAAGTTCTAAACTAATATTAACATAACAATAGCCACGCACAGCTGTTAAATGTTTTGAATTATAGTTTATAATTTTTATTTATCTATGTAATTATTATATTGAATCTTCAATTTCTATCAAGAGAGAGAGAGAGAAAGAGAGAGAGAGAGAGGAAGAGAGAAAGAGAGAGATAGAGAGGGAAAGAGAGAGAGAGAGAGAGTATAAATACTGGGTTTTCTGTTGCTGTATGCTGCGTGATGCTTTGTTCCCGTTTTGTATAAATAGCATTAGGGGTCGCCTCAATCGGCACTTTTATAGTTTTTGACCAAAACTAATATAATATAAATACTTGGTAGTTGGGCTATATAAACCTAGTGGGCCAGTCGCTAACAATGTCCAAAATTTTTGCAGATTGCAGAGCATTTTAAAGGCTAACTAAAAATGTAGGATATTAAGTGTCCTCTGTGGCGTCAAATTGCCTTTAAAATCTTTAGCATCGACAACGCATAAAAAATGCAGAATTTGACCTCGCATATAAATACTTGTCGCTCCTCTTTTACTGATTGTCTGGGCATAAAATCAGAGAGCATCCGATTTCATCGGTTCTTCAATGAGTTTGATCGCGTTTATTGTGTTCTCTTTCGCTTCAGTTGTTCCTCGTATGCTTGATGTGCATGTTGTGTATGTGTTGTGTGTGTATTGTGTATGTATTTGTATGGGTTTTTCCGCACTTAATTGGTAAAGAATCACGACTGTGTGATAGTCTTTTAACAGTAGTGAAGAGCGTTTCCACTTACTTTACAGCTATTTGCGAACGTCAGTCGTACTACTCCCTAAAGAGAGCGTCACACTCAACATTCAACTCAGGTACTCGAGAGAAAATAAAACCATGTAGTTGGTAGCTCCGACAGCCATAAACATAGTAAAACACTTAAGTTATATACAATTTTATTTTAATATTATATAAATTTAATTAAAATAACTCAGAGTAGCATCGTAATCAGTCCCATGGGAGAGCTCGGGCATTTGTGGCCATAGGCAGACTCGCAGCTGCCGCCACGTTTGCCAAAGCGTTCCGCAACCAAGTACTCCCGGTCGGTGTGCAGGGCGTAATTGTCCGAGGAGCTCGATGGAGTCAGCACAATGTGAAGCAGCTCACCCAGTAATCCACTTTCATGGGTCAAGGGCAGCGCGGCATGTTCGCAGATGACGCGCAGGAGACAGCTGCGTCCAGGTAACTTTATGTTCTGTAAAACCGTCTCGATGCCCCGATAGATGACCCAGCGATACATGGAGCCCATGCCGGATGCGCCTTCCATGTGAGCCGCATGCTCTCTGCCTGTTATGGGCTGCGGCTTGAGGTAGACTCTGGTGATCTCCTCGGCTGTGGTGGGCAGAAAGTATTCCGTCTTCAGCACGTAGCCCGACGTAACCGACTCAAAGGGCAAGTCCTCCACTGGAATACCAACGCCGCCAATGAACTGCACACGCGTCGGGGCGGTTGCTGGAAAGAGCAGAGATCTGCTGAACCGCTGTAGATGATCAACGGGACGGCTACTTAAGCTGCTGCGGCTGCTGCTGGTGCTGCTGCTGGCCAGTGCTACGCCCGTCAAGTAAAAAACGGCAATTGCTCTCAGCATGGCAGCAAAGTCTCTTTACGGCTGAAGATCCAAAGAATAACTGAGCCGGCAGCAGAGTCCAAGAATTATCACACCGAACACTCACTTTCTATGCAAAGCGAGAGAGGCGAGGTGACAAGCACTCAAATCAGTTCAATTAGCAACTACTTGAGAGATTGTAAGTCGTTTAACTGGCTGGCTGTTGGTCTACTTATAAGCAATTTCACTGAAACCCATAAAACAGCTTCAATCGCCTTTTGTTATTATAAAAGAGTTAGCATTTCATGTGCTAAACGATTTCCATAAGAACGAAATTGCTAGCAGGTTAATTGAAGTGCGAAAGACGAAAGTAATTCCATTCTTGTGTATATGTATAAAATATGTATATACATATATATTATTATTTGGGATAAATGTTTATAATTGTGAATGAATTTTTAAAGCTGTGGAACTGTTTTGGTCTCATAATTTAGTTTTTAAGCATTATTAAATTTTGAAAAAATATTAAAAAATAAATGAATTAATTTTGTATTAGTTTAAACATTATATTAACAACCTGCGTTTAAATTTTTTCAATATCCCAAATAGTTTAGATTTGTATATCAAATAAACAAACATCATTTTCAGAAAATTTATAATAAAAGTTTTTTTAATACAAATTATAGACTTATTACAAACAGGATTTTGTTAAATTATAATATTTTCACTTTCTAATTCCAGATAATTATAAAGTCTTAGATAATAATTCTTATTATTTAGTTAGTTCGTAAATTTGTCAGCAATCAATCAATAAATCAGCAATGCGTTCAAGGCAGACAATGATATTAAGTAGCTAAGAGCTATTCAGGCATTAAGTGCTCAGTGCAGGAATTTGCTCTACTTCAAGCAAATAAAATCTATTGCAGTGCGAAAAGTTTTGAGACTGACTGTCTCAAGAGGCTCGCCAGTAATCCGTTTTATTCTTCTTTTTATTATACCCTGAACCCATTGAAAATGGGAAATCAGGGTATAATGGTTTTGTTAAAATGTATGTAACAGGCAGAAGGAGGCGTGGCAGACCCCACAAAGTATATATATTCTTGATCAGGGCGACGAGATAAGTTGATTTAGCCCTGTCCGTCTGTCTGTCTGTCCGTCTGTCCGTCTGTCCGTCTGTCCGTCTGTCCGTCTGTCCGTATGTTTGAACGCGTCGATTTCCGAACCTATGATAGCTAGAGACTTGAATTTTTTTTTAAAATGACCGTATATACAGCGCGGATGTCGAGTTTATCACTAGAATTCGATAAATTATCCCGTTATGTTTTTATCGAATACAAACATTCAAGTTCAAATCAGATGCCAGTACAGATGCTAGCGGCGCGTCATTTGATCATGAGGTCTCGGGTTCAAACCTCAGAGCGGTCGGAGTTAATTTATGTTTATTTTCTTTTTTTTAAATTTTTTTCAAAATATTTATACATATATTTATTTAAATGAGCTTACTATTCAGCCACAACAGTTTTTCTATAAGTGTGCACACATCCATTCAAAGAAACAATTAGTTTAGTTTAGATTCGCTAGATGGCGCTGCAGCAGTGAATGTATTACTGTTTTGCCATCAAACTGTAAGTAAGTGAAGTGGCGTAGTGAATAGCAGCGCGCCACTCAATCGAGAGGTCTCGGGTTCGAACCCCAGATCGGGCGGAATTATTGTTTATTTTTTTTTTAATTGTTTCAAAAATTGAAATTTTAACCACACTAAATGTGAATATTTATTAGTTTGGTTCAGGGTAGTATCTAGTCGAGCACTCTCGACTAGAGTTTTCTTACTTGTTTTTGCTGTGAGTTTGCAGACATTTTCGCATCATTGGCATAGATTCGCAGCTTCATATGCCAGCTGTAAATAGTTTTTATTTTACTTTTTACTTTTACTTGTCTTTTTTTTTTTTTTTTGCTTTTGCGACCCCTATTAGAGTTGACAGTAACTCAACCCACACAATTACGCCCGATCCAGTGGCAATCCGCTCTCCATGGTTAAATAAAGCGTACAAATGCATGAACCAAAGGATTTCGAAATGTATACACTCTCCTACATAAAAGAAATTGTATAAAATGTGTGTTCGCATTGGCATTAAAACACTAAGCGCCGAGCTCAGCGTGTGGGATGACTCTACTGCTTGGATTTAAGCTCTCTGATTCCACTCTTTTTCTTTCTTTTTGAGCATCGCTGGGCAGAAGGAGAGACAGAGAGGTGAAGACGATATGCCGACGACGACTCGAGTAAGTTAAGTGAATTGCTGTTGCATCCAAGAACTGCAAAGGAAATGCGCCACAAGGCAGGAACTGGAGCTGGGGAACTGGGAATGGGCGCAACACTCCAAGCTCCCAGCTCCGAGATTAAAGAGCAGCGAGAATGGAATGGAAAGGGATGGCGCATAAAAATAGATGACGTTCAAGTGAACGACGGTAAATGCATTCCTGCAGAGACAGCTTAGAATCGGACAGACACTACGGACTGCAAATAAAGTCGGCTATTTATTAAATAAACGAAACAGAAGCTGAAATGCCGGACAAGTTCTCCTGAATGCTCGCTACTTGAGCAGCATACAAATACATGCACATACATAGATTGGAACGTACATGTATCGAGCAGCCATAAGGAGATTATTTAATAAAAGCATTTAAAGGCTTTACTTGAGCATTGTTGTGCCTGGCTCATGTGCTCAATTGATTCGATGTGCCAGCCGCCCAGCTTAAAATTCTGTCTGCTATGAGTGAATCACATGGGCTATTAGGAAAAGGTGGAGTTGAACTGCCTCCGACATGCAACTATGTTTATTCAATAACAAACAAAGAAACAATTGAGAACTGACAGCTTATTCTGGGCTTTCGGTTCATGAGAGTTAAACTGTAAAATCGATTGCTAAATGTTCTAGACAGAAAAAGTTCTCTAAATCTTAAGACCAGACAATCTGAGCTTTAATATTTAAGCTACAAATTATTATTAAATAAGATATATAAATTATTCAAACTATTATATCTATTTATAACTAGACAATGTTTAGCGGCAATCAAATAAACATATATGTATATGAAGGCAATGCGCCAATTCCATTGCCAAATAAGAATTCGCATTTTTGTAATTCGACAAACTAGTAAAGAGAAAAATTTTGGAAAGCAACTTTTTGGCCCAAAACCGAACGACAACATTGAGCGAGGCAAAAGTTTTTGCTGCAACACTTTGAACTTGGCTTGCAAGTGGCAAGTGGCATGCGGCATGCGGCATGCGGAACATTTTATGTGGCTCGTTAGAAGCCGCAAAGTTCATGCTGTGCACAAAGTTCGCACAGTGGGCCCAGCTCCGGGTATGCAAATTGCATTTCGAATGGCTTCAATGGAAAATAAGTTAGAGTCACCGAAGTTGGCAAATCAATTAAACTGCAAACGGACAATTGACATTAAGTAATTGATGAGCACTAGACAGACGAATATTAAACAGCGGCATTGTACATGAGAGTGATCGACTAGCTATTATATGCATGGAATACCAAGTGCAACAGGCATATTAGTATTCAACTTAGTCTCCGAGTCTTATGATAGAGATGATTACATTATGAGAGGGACGACGCTGATTAACATACTTTTAAGGAAAGCGGAAAAGGCTTTTCACTTGTGCTTTGCATCAGTTTACGAAACCCAGAATACCCACAGTTGCAAATGTGGAAGAGGTAGAGGGTATAATGATGAAAACGTTTAAGCAACTGCAGCACACAAACCGTTCCGACTTAATGGAAGTCTGTGTGTGTGTATGAGTGTGTGTATGTGTGTGTTGTGTGAGTGGGTATGCTGCCGCATCTTGACCTCATAGTTGGCTTAAGAATTGCCACATGCTGGCACATGCGAAGCATAAATCCTCCAGCAACGTCTGGCAAATAAATGTATCTGCTGCATATTTAGCTGTAGTGGAAGGGGGGGGGGGGGGGGTGTTTGAAGCGCAACTAAATGTAATGAGTGAAATTATTATGCAAACGAAGTCTGTAAATGAGTGCGTGCCACACACAAACACAAACACACACACACACATGCATGAACACAACACTTGAAAATGTATGCCGGGGACAAGCAGCAAAGGAATCTTATGAAGAAGACAATGATAATGAAGCTGATAATGATGAAGCTCATTATCCCCATAATGCTGATGATGTTGAATAAACAGCGGCAGCAGCAGCAGCAGCAGCAGCTGTTGCACTTGATGCAAGTGCCATTTAAAGCACTTGCAACGCTTACAACAAGCACCTTATAATATTTTCACACCCTTACCCTGCCTACCACCCCCTCCCCCCTTTCAGTTGGCCTGGCCCAAACAATGCTTTACACACATATTATTCATGGCATTTTGCACCCTATAATTGGCGAGCTTCACATTTCAAAGAGCACAAAGTTTGAAAGTTAAATTTCCTTTTCACTCCAATTTCGATTGAGCATTGCCGAAAGGCAATTTAATGGAAATATACATATATACATATACATATACAATGCATATATGTATGTGTGGAATTCCTATTGACAAAATGTTGTCAAGCATCAGCAAACACGGCCCATTAAAATGAAAAACTCGTCCACTGATCCAAAAGGAAATTGGGCACAGTTAAGAGCCGTTACAATTGTCCGCCATTGTTCAAGAATAAAGGAAATTCAAATAAACCAAGCAGATGTGAGGTAGTTTCTGTCAAAGAGTGTTTACTTAGGCATGTGCAAAGATTAACCTAGAGTAGAGTAAAATAATTAGGTTGAAATTGCAAATAGCTTCCTCTATCTGTCACATAGTTCTCTCTTAATTCATAGGTATTACTTCATATATGTGCACATGACTCTCTGTTCTCGATTGCTTTTAAGTGGAAAGTACATTAGGCTAGGCATTATACTATGCTTGACCTCAAACACGTACAGCTCCTGGCCATTAGCACAGTTTGAGAGCTCATTAATTATAAGCAGCCTGATGTCGAGCATCAAAGGCCTAAGCCTGATAAATGCAACAATGTCCATGCGACTTATCTGTCATGCTACTATATGAATATAGAAGTGGGATATATTATATATTATATATTATGTTCAAAATCCGCAAAGGAAGTGCCTCCAGGCGCTCGGAAAGCAATTAAGCCAAAGAGCGATGAAATGTTTAGAAATACATATAAATACACTTGGAGAAAAATGCTGTACTGTTGAAAAATAATAATAATAATAAGTGCGGAAGATCATTAAAGTTGTCTACATATGTATGTATGTATGCAGCAGTTGTCATTTGGTATTTAGGTAAAACAAAGCTAGAATGCTCACAGCAGCAGAGAGCGTTCCCATTGCTCACTTGAAGCTCGACTGCAACGAGCTCTACCTGCCGACGCGTCGGGCTCAACATTTGAGAGAGGCAGTGCTTGAGTAAAAGTGACCCTATATAAAGGGCAGCAGCTGCAGCATTTCTTCAGTCAGTCTTCAGTCTTCGTCCAGGCCTGGTGGAGGTCAGCGCAATAAAGTGAAGTAGAGTGTGTGAATTATAAGCATTAAAGACGTAGAGGAATTACGTAGCGGAAATACGTAAAGCAAATACGTAGAGGAACTACGTTGAGGAATCACGTAAGAGTTATGATTTGATTTTCATATAATAATTGTTCTGTAACAATTATTTTTGATTTTTATCATAAAAATAAATTATAATAATTAAAAATATATTTTTTTTTAATTTATCAAAAAATAATTATTATTTTTTAATTTTTTGCTATAAAAGCTGTAATCGTTACGGTCCCTGATAATAAATTAAAAATACAAATTAAAGTTCTGATATAGAAATTTAAGTCTCTGCTAATTCCTGATTTGAGTACACAATTGTAGAGTGCAAATTCGGATATCCTAAGTGTGTGTGTATGCCTGTGTGTGAATGTGTGCTGTGCAGTATAATCATTTTCAGTGCTCTGCCCACTGCCCTCCCGTCTGCCAGTCTGCCTTTGGCGGGCAGTACTCGTATTCCTGAGCATTTAAGCGTCTCTCATTTATCACACATTTCTCATTTGCCTTTCTCTCTCCCCTTCTCTCTCGCTCTCTCTGTCTGTGCATTGCCCACCATATCGTTCGCACAAGTCGAGCCAAAATTAATATGCGAAAATAAATTATCAAGCCAAATGAGCAGCGTGTTTTCTCCAACAAGGTTTTGCGCCAAAAAAAAAGAAAAAGAGGAAAAAACAAAATGGGTTTCAGGCAGCAGCGCGTAGAAAATGCCTGCCAAAAGGCATTCCATTTGCACGCATGTTTGGCCACATGGAATGCGTTTGGGGCCTTTTCAGCTTCATCAGCCACAGCATTAAACATCATTTGTTATGCGATTTTACGCCGAGCAACGTCAGCAACTAGCTGGCCAATAGGCTGGACAAGCGAAGCAACTGAGGGATATGGGGTAGTTGACAGGCCAGGCGGCTGTAGCTAAAGCTTGAAATGCCCAACAAATAATGGACACCCAGTCATACAAATTTTACTAAAAAGAAAAGCAAGCAGGTTTTAGGCGGCACTGCCCGACTACACAAATTGCAAACCATACATGAACACAGATATTTATGTATATAAGAAGAAAATTAAGCCTCATTGTCATTATCGTAGCATGTATATAGCACTGTCACTGCACAAATCTCCAATTGGAAATAAAAACTAGCCCCTTCTATGAATTGCTTCTTTTAGCTTCGCTTGACTGCTCACTAAATGTTAAATCTCTAACTAAAGTAGACAATTTTCAAGTTCCTCTCTCTCTCTCTTTCTCTTTTGGGATGAGAAATCGATGACAGACAGAAAGTTAGTAGGTAGAATTGAGCTAAAGCATTTGTTTCTCTTAACCAGGAATATACAAGGCTGTCCATATTCGACGGACCCTGCTGGCGATCCTATATGTTTTGACAGATCCTTGTATGTTAACCAATACACCCATATCAGAGTGTATGCCCAATGCCTAGAAGTGTAGGGTAATTGAAAGTTGGTCAAGTGTGAACGACAGCTCAGAAATTGGATACGGATATGTTTGTGTTACGTCTATCGCCTCCGTCTATCTCGCTTACAGCTTCCGTCGGAAAGTTCGCCTCCTACCCCGTGCTGTCCATTAGGGGGACTCTGCTTAACGGCTTGAAAAACGATAAAATTCAACTAGGCTCAAAGCTGGGCAACAGCTTAAAGAAATTCTCTGGAAAAGAATTAAGTAGTATTTACGGAACTTTAAAGAGGCTTTCGTGAGCGTCCCGCCCACGTTTATCCTAGGGCGCAACACATGCACACACACATGCTATTTTTGGGGAATAATCTGGCATCGTAATGAGCCTAATTTGAGCGCATTCATTTGGAAAATTAAAAATTAAATTGCTCTTGTCTCGCTGTTTTGCTCATCATGAAAATATTGTAACAATCTGTTGTAATAAATCTCATTACCGTGCGACAGGCAAAAATGCAAAAGAAAAGGACAAAACTCAGCCATTCGCTTATGCCTGAGAGAACTAAGAAAATGCTCAATTTTCGGTCTCAAGTATCAGAAGTAAAAGTGAAATTCAAGAATTTCAAGTCTCTCAACACAGTAGCCAATCGACTCAGTGATATTCTAGATCTCTGTTTCTTGTTTGAAGTATTTGATATTTTATATGAGAATAGTTAAGATGAAAGTAACCAGAAAAAATGATTTATTAAAATTTTATTCTATCTTTTGATATCAAGTTGTTTGAGTTGGTGGTTGATCTAGTTTTGCATCTGGCACGGCATACCCTTTTTCGCTTAATACCGGGTATAACAACAAATTTGGATTGCTTGAAGTGTTTTGCTTTTTTCTTCGAATGGCACTTGGAAAATTCATGAAAATATGAAAATTTGATTTCCTAATTGGGTAAAGCTGTTCACAAGTGTTTCTCTTTTTATACTCAAAATTCCATGAGAATAAGAAGTGCTCAGTCTTTAATTTGGCATATAAAAGTGCCTAACTTGTGTCTTTAAACGGAATATAATTACATTAAAGACATTTAACAACTTTTTAGCTATCATATATTTAATATCAAACATTTAGTGTAAAATTCTTTTACTTTGACTGTGGGTAATCCCCATTGCTGCATTGATATAATAATTGTGTAAAAGTTAAATGTATTCCAAAGGTAATCCCTATACTCTTGTATGCTAGGTATGCTTTGTATACCCGAGCCAAGTGGCTGGCTGATGCTTTTCATCGAATTTCCCACGAATGGCATTTGCATAGCTCGAGGTAAACCTGGGGAAAAGTTAACGCAGACAATTCGCTTATAGCAAATGCAGGTTTCAAATCGTATTTCATCGGCTGCCAGATGCTTGGCAACAAATATGGCCCGTAAATATACACAATAACCGGAAAGCAATTGCTTCACGCCATTCGAGCCGCTGAAATATTAGCCTCGTTTGCCCGGCGGCCCAGTCGGCACGCGGACCAGTTGTTATCCAGCGCGCTCTGGGCCGTGTTAAGGTGGATTTTCTTTTCATTTTCCTCTTTTTTCACACTGATTGAATATGGCCAGACATCCGGGGGGAGCGTGGGGCTCGACGATGCTACAGTTAAAGTGGTGTGAAACATTTTGCGCTCGAATTGCCAAAATAAATATTTAAATTTGGAGCAGAAGCTTCTTCAAATTTATGTTTGCACGCACTTTGTAAAGCCGGCATAAGCCGGGGCTCTTAAATTTGAGCAGGTAATTGAGAAGCGAACTCGCAGATCTGAGCTGATTGGGGAATACTTATGTAATGCAAATATTTACCCCATGTAATACGTGGGGGGGTCGATAGTCGATTGAATGCGAAAATGTGAATTATGAAAAGTTCGTTTAATCTGAGATAAGCAGACAGAATACTTGACACGAATTAGTTTCCATTCCAAGTACTACTCGCCTTTAATAATTGCCACAACATTTGGCAAGTAAGCACAATGTCCGTAGCGTGCGTTCAATCAATCATCAAGTGTTTGGCCAAATGAGGCTTCAAAGCCACACAGCCATCAACGGCTAAAGCCGCGCACCCAGCCTCGAGCAGTGGTCGAAATTTTGGCGAATCACTCTCACATATAATGCCAAAGCTAGATATAGAGAAATGTTTTTCTAATACCCTGTAATTTACACATAAACTGATATTCCCTAACTCTGCATAGGCACGATAAGACCTGTCAAAATCAAACAAAACAGTCAAGAATAATTTCGGATATATTTCTTCAATATGCCTTTACGGAAGAGTATAGCTTAGTCGTTCAAACAATTTGTCGCTCTCCTTTGTGGTTCAGCGTGTGGTCAATATGTTTTTTTTTTTTTCGCCTTTTTTGGCAGTAATAAACTTTTTGAGAGCTCACAATGCCCGCCCTTGGCTGCTTCCGCATCCTCTTGCTCTTGCTCATCCGGACTCTCATCGTATGTCCGCCTCCAATTAGAGTTCTGCTGATTTGGCGCACTTAGCAAACGGCACGCCTCGCTGCCCGCCCACACGCCGTGCAGTGTTAGGCTCATTCGGTTTAGTTCGATTTGGACGGCCTGTTGTTGAAAACCCATTAAGATCATGCTCCATTAATTGAGTACTAATGAAAACGGCAGCAAGGCCGGGTCAGCATGCCAGCCCAACTCACACCCGAGCAGTACATATGTACTTGTAAGTGGGCGTGTCCACTGGCGAGCTGTGGGCGTGGCGGGCGTGGCGTGTGTCAAAATTGTGCATGAACCAAATGGTTTTTGGCTGCCGTAGCCACCGATGGGGCAACAAATTAAGTTACACTTGCAAAACGCCAAACGAATCGTGGTCGGAGCGCAAAAAGAAACCAGACCAAAGCCGAGCTCTGTGAGTAGCCATAGAAATGGGATTGCAAATGGCAGTGGCAGTGGGCTGTCGAAAATGGTGTAGGCAATTTGCCAGCAAATTTTGCCAACAACATAGAGAATAAAATATGCATGGCTATGTTTGGAGTCTCAATGGGTCTATGTCGCGAGCAGCAGGCCAGCCGGCCAGCCCGATATTCGAAATGTCCCCTGGCAATTGGATGGGAACGTAATTGTAATTAGCGTTGAAACGAATCAGCCGCATAAAGAAACTAACCCGGGAGGGGGGATAGGCAGGGGGCCGGATGTGTTTGCAGTTGCTGTGGGTGTGAAATTGGCACAGCGCTTAAATTGTTCTAAGTGGGTTAACACAGCAGATAAGAGGGCATACGAAATGAGTTAGGATCGCACAGTCGATAAGAAAACAGCAAACTTTTTTGGGAAACTGTAATGAAGAAGTGCAGAAGCAGAGTGATGATTTATCGGGGTTTTTAAATAATTTATGGCGCAGCCTTCAGATCTTTGTGGGGGAAAAGTCAAAGGCACTCAAAGTTTGCTCTTAAAAGAAAAGTTCGTTTGATGACTTGAATACAGTTTTCTTATATTTTTTTCTTTAGAACTACATAAGAAAATAACTCGATATACATATGTTTATACTAGCAATATATTTTCGTAATTAACATTCTGTTCTTCTCTTTTTAGCCCCCTCAGATCAATAACAAAAGCAACTATACACACTGTGAAAAATACTTTTAAACTGTGGCAGATTAAAATGAAGTTGGTGCCGCACTTAACCAAACCGCAATAAATCAAAACACCTGCCAGGGTGCTTATAAACTCTGCCAGCAAGCAGGAACAATGGGGCGACAAAAGCAGCAACTGAAACAAAAGCGAAATCAAAACTTTTGCGGCAGGCAAAACCTAAAGAAAAGACAAAAGTAACAAAACAAGCAGAAGGCAGCAATAAAAACAACAACAACAACAGCAACAGCAACAACATAAATAAACTGTCAGCTAATACAACAATAACAACAGGTGTTCGACACAGTTTCCAACACACACACACACCCGCACAAGCAGAGCGAACGCTTGCCAAATGAACATTTTTCGTTGCCTACTTTTGAGGGCAGCCGCCGCGTTCGCAGCGTTTCAGCTCGCATTTCTGCAACTGCATTTGGTGAGAGGGGGGGGAGGGCAATAGTGCAGTGCAGAAGCGGATCAGTGATAAGAAAATAAAATAAAATGCAATGCAACTGCAATGATGCCACATCAAAAGTGAAAAACTTTAAAGCTGTAAAGTTTTGTGGCACAAAACTTGGCTCACACCTTTGCCGGCTGTGTGTTTGTGTTTGTGGAATGCAGTTAAAAACTTGCTGCCGCAATTCAATTAAAACTTCAATGTAATATACACATATACACACACACACACAATAGCATCTTAGACAACAGTGAGATTCCAAGTATCGGGCTGGCATTTGGCCTCAGCTGTCGCCATATGTAAACAAACGCTGGCAAAAGAGCAGCGCATGCAGCCGGCATCCTGTGCATCCTTTCGCCTCTTCGCTTCTAGCTGGCAATTTATCCGCGCCGACGCTTTGGCAAGGACTCGGCGCTGGTATAAAAGCAGCTGCCGCAAGCATTTGGCAAACAGTTGGCTCGCGGCGCGTACACCGAATGCCACAGAACTTGGCTCGAACCGGAGCAGCTTGGTCAACTTGTAGAGGTTTATGTCGTAATCTAGCAGTGTGAAAAGCCCGTGACCAAGTCAACAAATTGTCTGTCCAAACAACCAAAACTCGGACTCAAATTCTGATTAAATTTCGCAAACATTCTGTGGTTAGCTTTTGGCTTTGTGTAAAAAAATAAAAATAAATGAAAATAAAAAAACAATGCAATTAAATTAACTGTAATTAGTTTTTGATTGTGGTTACGTGTAATTTAATTGGCTTGCCAATTAGGTGTGCAATCAAATTTAACACACAGCAATTGACAAAACATAGAAAATAGTTTCGCATTGCGGCCAGCCCACACACACACACACACACACACACACAACCACAAACAGTTAAAATATTGCTGTAATTGCCGTTATGCAGAGCTCGAAATTAAATTGCCCAAAATTCCATGAAGATCTCTAATTTGTTTTTACATTTAAATAAATGCCCAAGGCATTTATTATTATTCAAATGACGGCAAGTTTTTAATTGAATGAATTACCAAGCACTGTAAATTATTCAAGCACAACAACAATATGCATAAACTACAAAGAAGAAGCCGTATAAATATTTAATTAAAAAGTTTCAGATTAAAAGCCAGCAACTTTCCATAAAACACAAATTTATTTGCTGTAAACTTATTAAATAGCTTGGATACAGTATCTTATAGACTGTTTGCTACTTCGGCTGGAAAATTCAAGGAACGAAAAGCGAACTGCAGCTAACAAATCTTAAGCCCTCAACAAGGCTATAATTTAGTGTGCGTGTGTGTGTGTGAATCGAACTAAGAGTCTCGAATTTGTTATGATGGATATTTAGTAACAGCATCGATAAGTCAGCCGCAAAAAGAGATTACCGGTAAGTTTAATACGGCTAAATAAAATACAATAAATATTCGCAGCGTAATTGTATATAGGAAATTTCAGAGGAATTCCTCTGTCAAGCTTTATTCTTATTTAGTTATAATTTAAAATAAAATTCAAGCTGACATGCGTGATAATAAAACGAAACACATAAAACTCGAACAGACAGCGAGGGCATGAAGCAAAAAAACGCAAAGTAGCCACAAAAGTATAAAATGTATATAAATTCACATTGTCTTTGCTCCCCACAGCTTGCTCTCTGGATTGATTTATGTGTTTGTAAATATGTGTGTGTGTGTGTGTGTGTGTGCGAGAAGGACTCGTATGTCGCATTGTGCATAATTGAATATGGGATAGCTTGTTTTAAGCCATCATACAGACCCATTTCCATTCCAACTCAAACAATGGCAAAGAAAAAGCTGTAGAAGTACATAAAGATAACAGAGGTAACAGGTTAATGTGCAAAGTTCTTGCTTAGATACCGCCAAATATTCCACGATTTCTGCATACATACATACATATGTATGTATGTATGTATATGTGTAATGCAATATAAAATAATGTGTACACATATAGATAATGTAGAATAGAGTCAATGGGTGGGCGTCTCTACATATATTTTTGACTATTAGTGCATGCGTGTGTGTGGGTGTTTGTATGTGTGTGGGTGTTTGTGTGTGTGTGGTTGTGTTGTTCTATAGTGCCCGCATCATTGTGGTATGCTGATCTATGGTAATTTGCAAGTTAAATGTCCTTAGCGATAATGTTCATAATTTACGAGCAAAAGCAATACAGGAGCGGAATGGGCAGTAAGCGGGTGGGTCGGCGCTACAGTTAAATGCCTGTTAGTTGTCTGTTAGTTGACTGTTAACTATTTAAATAACTTCAATGAATAAATACTAATTTTTATGAATTATAAAGAAGACAATCAATATGTATTTATATATAATATATATTTTTTTAATTTTCTCCCCACATAAGATTTTATATTATTTAAATAATATTACAATTTTATAAGGAATTTCACCCTACACTAAACAATATATACTCTAAACAACAATTTTGATTTAATTGTTGCTCAAGCACTTCCTGGCGCACTTATTCCGCTCCTGCATTTTAAGCGTATAATGCCCATGGCATTTACTTAAATGGAGCCGACGAGAAGAGCAACAGCAACAGCAACAGCAACGGCAACATGGCTCTCTAGCTCTTATACCATTAAGTGGCATTATAATTATCATCTGCACAGCGAGCTGGCGGTAAGTGCAGAGCGCAAAGAGCAGCATTTCCAGCTAACCGGGCTGAGCTTCTACCTATAAAGTTCGCATTTGATGTGCTCATTAAACCATGAACGAGACCACTTAAATCGCACGGGTTAACTGTTGCCAGTTATGACACAGCCATAGCACCATTGCCGCTTATCAGTCCGCCAAATAAGTATTTGAAGAGGCGCCTAATCACAGCTGAAAATTAAATACCCAATTAGTAAACATTCCGCTTCAATTTTAATTAATTGCCCAAGCGAGACAGACTAAGCTCAAAGTATATCCTGTACGAATGAAATGAGTAGGGAAGTGTCTAATACTACATCTAAAATAATAATAATAATCACAGAGTATAAGAGGTTTATCTCTTTGTTCCATAATTTAATTAGCTTGGATTATTTCATTGGATTATTCTAAAGTAAAGGTTTGATATTTTGTGATCAATCATTTTCTTATATTTTATAACTAACAGAAATTTCTCAAAGTATTCTTTGATACCCTGAAACCATAGAAAGTATATATAAATACTTGATAAAACAAAATTTTTTATAACTCAGCCTAGGTCTTATTATCTATAGTGGTAGATAATTGGATTAGGGTCAAAATTCAACTCGAGCTCACTTTAAATTCTACAAAATAATCATAGAATGCTTACAGTAACAACTCTACCCTAAGTTAGGGTATCAGCTAGTCATGCAATTCCGCCTAGAATACAATTACTTGTGTATTTTTTCTTGTACCTATATCAATAATACGCGCAGCAGGTGTATATATATTTTGTATATGCCCAGTGCAGTATTTGCCGCATGAATCCCTTTTCCTCTGCTAAGCATGTTGATATTGTCTGAGATTAGGATTTTAAAATTAATTGTGCGCATAAATTACGCCGGAATGTGCTGCGGGCCAACATCCCTTCAGTTTCCGGTGGCAATGCCAAGGCATTTGGTTAATGGAGCTCACAACCTTTTGGTCCTTTATTTGTTGCAGTTGTTGTTGTTGTTGTTGTTGTTCTTTGCTGATGGGCTATAAATTTACTTTCATCTGAAATGAGTTTGCATAATACAAAGACTGAAAATTGAAATATATTCGACGTCTGCGACTTACTTATTTGTTTAGTTATTAAGTGGATTTACGGTAAATCATGATTCTCCAAATTGGGCGTCAAAACAAAGTAATTTGAATGCCTGATAAATGGCAGAAATTAGTGAAAATGCCTTTAACTTTAAAGGGATTCAGCAACTGAGGATCTGCCAAAAGTCATTTAATACTTTAAGAAGAAATAAAATTATACGAATATATTTTATTGCTGAGTTCTGAAGTCGTTACGCTTCGTAAATATTGAGCCAAGCAGATAAATAATGTAGAATATGCTTAAAAGCTTCAGACTTCAAATAAGAAAGAGAGAGAGATAAGGAAAAACATGGCATAAAAGTATTTATTTAACTAAAAGCTAAAACAAATTTAGTTGTACAGCAAACAAATTCGAGTTATCTACTCACTTTTTCAATTCAAGTCTTGGTTTGGCATAAAAGAAGACTGTAAAAACTATATATGCTTTTTTTTTGGTGATTATATTATCATTGTCATGCTGAGAAGGATGCGTTAAGCTGATGCTGTAGCTGCTGCCTAAGTGAATAAAAAATAGAAGATGCTCGAGATATAAATCAATAAAATCGGAATTTAATATAGCCACAATGCGTGGCTGAACAAAAAGGAGCAGATGAAATAAGAGAAGAGTTTAGTGAAGGTTTAGTAAGTCGACCTGGAAATGCCCTAACAGACAATATTTTTCATAACCATGTATTATCTTAATAAACCGATATAAATATATATATGTGTAACGTTAATATATATACCAAAAGTTATTCACAGCTCTATTATAAGAGATTTTCACTCAACAAATGAATAAGTTTTGATATGAAACTCGATAAGCACATTTGCAACGCCTCAGCCTCAGTCTCTCTCCCTTTTGGTAGGGTATAAACGCAGCAGCTATGCTATGCTATGCAGGAATTTTTGCGTTCATTGATAAAGTTCGTCAGCAAACAAGGGAATCAACACAGCCTCGAACGCCTCCGAGCCCAGCCTCGTCCTGGCAGTTGCCTCAATTTTGCTGGGTGCAAAATAATTTACATATTATGAGAGTTGGCATGAAAGGAAGAATGAAAAAACGCACGACTGGGCGGCGTTTGACAGGGAATGGGAAACAGAGACGACTCTATTGAATGGCAGTCACTGCTGTTGCCCGACAATGGATACGGATACAGACAGCTATCAACTACTGGGATGTCCTTTTTTTTATTTTTATACCATCTGCATGGCGTGCGGAATATGCGACACTAAAAGAGAGCTCTAATGTGTTTCTACTTTTTGTGAGCTGCGACTCGCTCGTCGACAAATCTGTGCAGCACATATGGGATGGCAATTGGTTATTTTATGGCAGTTTTTATTGTGGTTTAAGTGTGGAGTGCGGGCATTATTTATGCACAGGACACGAGTATCAGCTGCCCATAATCCGCATAATGGCGGTGCCCAGATTACGGCTCAGCGAATGCTCGGGTCTTTGAGGTGACACTATAAAATTAATTTTAAAACATTTCGGCCTTAATCATTCGTGCTGATAAAAGGCGACAGTTGTCCCCGAGGATAATTGCGTATGCGTGTGGAACGTACAAGGACCTTCGACATGGACAAAAAATATAAAATTAAACATGTATATTCCAGTCGGCTGTTATCGACTGCTGGATATTCGCTTGTGCTCTGTAAGCTTAGAGTATAAAAATTCTTCGCATTGCAATTCATATAATCCTCTAAACTAAACTCTTATTTTCGAGTTGTCAAAACGACAGACAGATGAGCTGACAGCCTATGCTCGACTTTTCATAACAATAGCATTTAACCAATATACCTTTTCGGGCATTTGGTGAACGAGCATAAAACAGAGAAAAGCGAATCCCAAGCCAAAGTGACTACGTCCGGGGGCATTTAAGGCATAATTTGTGCACAAAATATATTTGCTGGCTTATGCAGAAAATTTGCCTCCCAAGCACAGACACGACCGGCGACCCAGAGCCTGCCGGTGAACCGTTTTGGTCCCGCCCCGCCTCGCCTCGCCTCACCCCGCCAGACCCGTTGGCAATTCTCGTTGCGCCACTTGTAGAACTTTAGGAAAACGTGCGGCGCTTTTCAACTCGGGACTGGCTCGAGCGGGCGGCTATCAGTTTTACGAGTCCTTTGAGAGTCGCACTTGTTAAATTTTCGACCCGTTGGCCGCCTCGGCTTTTCGATGTGGGTGTGCGCGCGGATGTCTAGGGAACCGCTCGAAACATGCCAGAGATTTGCGTTTGGCAACTGGCTTTTGATATTCAATCATGTCAAGCATTGCCAACAAAGCGAACAACTTTCTAACACCCACACACACACACACACACACACACACACGCATGCACATTAAGAGACATTCAACTGGCCTTCAATTTATTTGTAATAATGGTCTCTCATTTTTTAATGTGGCCTTTTTTGCCCTTGCTGGTGTGGTTTCTCTCTCTTTATTTATCGTCTGCTTTGCCTTATAATAATCAATCGCATACGAAATGTATTTTTTTCTTTTTTTTTGTAAGGTTTCATTTCATTGAAAACAGAAATGTTTTCATGTATTTTTTCTATTTTTTTGCGGGTCAGCGACTAGTCCCATATCAAATTGATTGAGGGAAAGTTTCCCAATAAAACGAAAACTTTTCACTAAATACATATTTAACTGACAAAAAAAAAACCCCCATTTGATTGATAAATAGAAAATATATTTCATTTTGCCTTAAAAAGCGTCACAAATATGACAAACGCTAGAGTGAAGGGTGAAATTAAAATGCAAAATTTAAGATGAAAATTATTTGTTAGGAGATTAAATGAAACATCCGAATTTTATGAGAAAAGAAAATGAAATTAACATATAAATAGACAGATGATATCTTTAAAGTATCTCACGAGTGTTTTTTAGAGGTCCACATTGTTTAGTTCTCTTCATTAATGACCAATTTAACAACTGATAGTTGATTTTTGTTTAAATTTTCTTTGCCTTTTGTCAGAAGTTACACAATAATTTGTTAAGCTATAGCTAGAGACTTATCTATAAAGTCAGATGTTAAATATGAATCGGACTTGATTTTGCATTTCAAAAATAAACAAAACGTTAAAAAATATGCGAAAGAGTTTTACTTTGAAATATCTAAATGATTTTTATTTTATTTATTCTATTATTATTGGTTATTGTCTTCTTGTAAGAGAACCTCAATGTACCTCAAGTCAGACGTGATTGACAGATATATAAGTCCTCCTTTCAGACTAGGACTCGGCACGTCAACCTTCGTTCACTCTAATTATTGCTTATTCTACTTTTATCAAACTTTGTTGACTTGTCTAATTTATCCGACTTACTGATGACCAAAAAGTACTTTCCAAATAATTAAAATTGAAATAGAAACAATTCTGTCAATATTGAAGATTCGAATTTGACATGTGCATTCCACTTAGGGCCTGTACTCCGAGTTTATTTGATATTCAACTGCAAGAAACAACTTTGACAATTTGCAAAAAAAATAGCAGTTCAACAACAGTTTTGCAACAAAAGATACAAAGGGCAGGGCAGAAGCAAAAAACAATAACAATTACTCTGATTGCCGCCCCCGGAGACTCTGCTGAAAGTTGAAAGTGACCTGACGAATGGTCATGAAATGGAAAATGCCAACAGAACGGTCCGGCGCACACGGATCTACTTGGACGGGGCCAAGCTCATACAATGTATCTCCTCCGATGTTACGCTAGACTTGACCGAGTTATCAGTTCTACCCTATATGGTTGGTACTGGGAGAATATGCAACAGTGAAATTTAGATACTATATATAACTGATATAAATACTATATAGTACTGATAAAACTACTATATATAACTTATATTTATACTATATATTATATTATTTATTTTTGAAGAATCTGAATTTTTAGGCTTTAAAAATGCATTTCTATTGCAGTATATTTAATTTTCAAAGCTATATTCCAGGGTATTTAATATTTGCCAACTCAGAGAGAACTATTATATCTTGATTGTTTTTTTTTTCATCAGTTTGATTTTTTTTACTGGGTCAGGCAATGCCGTAAAACAATTGAGAGCTCAATTTTGCACGGCCGGTTGGTTTTATTTTACATAACTCCTTCTGTTGGTGAAAAAGGATGCGCCTGCAGCACAGGATATGCACATTGCGAATGATTTCAGTGCCAGTCGTAACTTTGTTAGCCCCGCATACACACAAACACACGCACACACGGATAAACACACATACACAGAGAGAGATCGCCAAGAGGCAGGAGCCAACATTTATCTGGCAAAATGTTTTGCTCTGCCATTACTCGCATTGTTTCAGCCAGCAGCAGGATGTGCTGCCAGGATAAGGCACTGGCCAGGTTTGGGGAGGGTTCGGTGCAGACGGGGCGAGCTGTGGGGGCAGCTGCAGGCTGCTGCGCTCATGTGCGTAAAAATTCTATTTGATTATTGCACGTTTATGGAGAAGCCAGCAGCAGGAGCTCAGCCAGCAGGCAGGACAATGCATGACCATTGTATTGCGTTTGCTGCAGCATGCTTTAGAAACAGAGAGACAGAGACAGAGATAGAAAGAGAGAGAGAGAGAGAGAGAGGGAGAGATAGATATATGGTGAACTACAAAAGAACTGAAATATTTAATCGGGATATTTATTTCCTGCAGCAGGATATGAAAGCAAATGCATTGACTTTGATGACTGGGTGGTAGCTGGATTAAGGGCAACCCAAAGCAAATAACTTAAATTGACTGCACCAAAGGATTGCGTTTAATTATTTCTGTGGTCTGCGTGTGGCATTGGCCAGCAGGAACAGGCTATTCAAGCAGGTCAACAGGGTTGCCTCACTGGCTAGGTATCTTTAGTTTTAATGGCGGCAATCCATTGGCAACTGCAACATTGAACATGCGCTGGGTCAAGTACTGCACGTTCCACTATGCAAATAAATTGTTGGCTTCTGCAAATGAAATTACTTTCATTTAAGTAGGTAATCAAAAGCAATGGGGCCGCTCGCTGAGCTATAGACCCTAGCTCTGGTCAATTTCAGTTTTTGGTGTGCATATGCTTGAATTGGATAACTACACTCGAAATTCGCTCCCTTCACGGCTTACTGCACTTTACCCCTTCGCAGTCTTACTTTGCACTTCGCTTTCCACTTTACTTCAAAGTTTTCCTTATATATTTATTATATTCCGTGAGATGATAGTCAGCTGATTGCCTCTTATATGACTTTGCTTCTCTGTTCGCTTCTCCTTTTATTGCACAAGTCCTCATTTTTCGGTTCGTTGCTCTGTTCGACGCCCTAAATTATGGTTTACCTAAGCATAACATTCAATTTATTTAAATGAGCTCCGCCCATTGTTCCTGGTTCCTACTCACAGTTCTGTGTGTATCTTTTCATCTTTGCAGCATAGAAATGAATGTCAACGCGTTTTAAGTGCGCTCAGCATTCGCGCCCTCATAAAAGAATCAAGATTCCGGACCGGAACGTGACTTTTGGCGCAAGTAAATTGAAGCCACAGCGCGATAAAAAACTGCAATGCCAACCTGAGCGAAATTTGTTGGCGCAATCAAACAGATAAAAGAGAGATATATATATACATATCTATATATATAAGAAGTCAGTGTCCATGGCGGGCACTTCAGCTGCATCGAGAACGAGCGCAGCCATGCGACATCATCATCATCTGCTTCATCTGCCCAGCGCGGCCATTTGGATGCTGCTGCTGCTGGCGCTGGCGCTGCTCGCCGCTGCAGCAACGGCGGCGCCGACGTCAACGCCGACTGCAGATCGACGTCGCTGCGCACACAAAGGCATTGTGGAGCTGATTCGCACCAGCCCGGTAATTGTTAAGGCTCTCGCCGCGCGCATCTTTACGGACGCCGAGCTGGCCGAGCAGTCGTTGGACTCGGCCTCCGCAACGCAGTCGTCCTCCATTTTAATAACATTAACGCCGGAAACGATATACAAAGGCGCTTCGCTGCTCAAAATGGCCAACGGAGCAGCCGCCGCTGCTGCCGCTGCCGCAGCCGCCGCTGAGGCAGGCGATGCTGCTTCCGGCGGGAGTCGGCGCAGCGGCAGCGTCAGCGGTTCCAGTGCTTGGAGCGACAGCGGCGCTGCCTACCAATACGAGGGGTAAGTGCAATACATTTGCAAACATTATTCAGCTAATTAAAAATGAACTACCCCTGGTATTCCCTCTGAGAAAAAAAAGTTTTGTGAGAGACAGCAGATGTTCCCTGTAAAAATAGAAAAATATACATCCATTTCTAAAGCTCAAATGGACAGAGCTAATGCCAGTTTTCCCAGAGATAGTTTCAGTTTGCATAGATTAAAGTAGGTTAGGGATATTCTCTCTACAAAGAGCTATTAATTAATAGAGTTTCCTTTAATAATATCAATATAGACATATATATTAAATCATTGCAGTTCATTTATGATATTCCCTCTACAAAATCTGTTCTACCTGAGCTCTCTTTACAAAGATGCCTCTGATAATTTTAACACATGAGCTAATGGTTTTCCATTAAATGATTTCAGTTCATTTATGATATTCCCTCTGCAAATTCTGTTATATCTCACAGAGTTATAAAAAAAATGCCTCTGATATTTTCAATATACGAATTAATGCTATTCCATTAAATCATTTCAGTTCATATATTTATTTATTTATATTTATACTTCCTCTAAAAATTCTTTTTACCTCCGAGAGCTATACAAATATTCCTCTGATATTTTCAATATACGAGTATATGATATTCCATCAAATCATTTATGATATTCCCTCTGAAAATCGCTGCAGCTTTTATAATTATTTAATTTATTTATATTTTAAAGCATTAAAAATTAATATAGTATATATATAAAGGTATCCCTTGGACATTAATATACTTTGCAAATAAATAAATTAATCATTGGGAATACCACTAGAAATCAAAAACTTGATTGCGCAATCAGTGAAACCGCAAAGCGCTCTCATTCTTAGTGCATTTGCGGTTTCCCATTTTGTGCTGACTTTTCATTGGATATATATAACCTTTGCTCTCTCTCTCTCTCTTTGCCTCTATCTTCTTTCCACACTTTGCCCTCTCACTCTCTCTCACTCTTTGCAGGCAACTGAATGCCACACTAGAGCCGCTGCATTGCTTCGATGCTAATATGCTGAAAATGTTGCCTACGGAATTAATTGCTTTTGGCAAATTACTGCCTGCCTCAGCGTTAACCGACATGGGCTCCAGCTCGAACACCCCCCTTGAGTCCCGGCAACTGC
Source organism: Drosophila aldrichi (assembly GCA_035045965.1). Classification (NCBI taxonomy): domain Eukaryota; kingdom Metazoa; phylum Arthropoda; class Insecta; order Diptera; family Drosophilidae; genus Drosophila; species Drosophila aldrichi. The sequence goes on from JAWNOM010000047.1 coordinate 25,730, forward strand.
AACGGCCAGAGCTGGGATCTGGTTTGGATGTGGGCAGCGATAAGGATGTGCTTCGCATCAGCGTCAACGGTCTGCATCGTTGGACGCCCCAATTTGAGAATCATATCTGGAAGCACTTAGGTAAGTTGACCCCATAATAGCACGCCCCGCCTCGCCCCTCCTTTTACGTACTTGTTGCTACTCAATTTTCCCAGCTTTTGCTATTGTTGTGCTGGCAGTTCCGCTTGTTAATCGCATTTGGCATTTGGCATTTGGCTTGCCGGTTGCCGGTTGCCGGTTGCATTGTGCAGCAAATCGTCTTTGCGGATGCTTTGCGTAGTTTTTCGGGCATCTCTGGCTCGCCGTTTTCCAACCAGCTCCACGGGCAACTCAGCATGCCAATCAGAGCTAATTGCCAGCTCACGGAATTTGCTGCACGTGTAGTTTGAAACCCATTTGACCCCATTCACAGTGGCTGCGTGAGTCGCGTGAATGAACGGATTCAAACGCGTCTCTTTACTAAGAGGTATTAACCTGAATAGTTCCCAGATATAATAGACGATGCTGGGTACTTATGATAGAGCTCCTCATATTTGTAATCAATTAAATATTGATTACCGAAAGCCCAAATCAAATGGTCGTCGTGCATGTGTGTGTGCGGCTAGGCCTGGTAAATACTATAAAAAATAATCCAAGTACTTTAGAGCAGATATGTCGATGATGATGACGCAGCAGGCGACTAGCTGCGGTCCGTATCCGATTATCCTGCTCTGCTCACAGGACGCGACTCGGCGCAAGGCACTTTCCGGCAGTCTGCATCACTTGTGGGATGTAGCACTTGACTTTTGTGTCAAGAGATAGATAGCAGAGCCAAATACACACACACACACACACACATAGCAAAATTGTGGCAACAGTTCAAGAGGTTTTTGCGGTGAAAAGCATAGAAAAGCCGTGGAACATAAAAACCAAACGCGATTTTGTTATATTTGTAGTCACTTCAAGTTTCCCACACACACACACACACACAGACTCATAGACATCAATGAGTACATATATAAAATGATTTATAGATACGAAAATACATACAAGCGGATATATGTACATAAAACATACATAAATACAATACAAGCAAGGATAGGTGATAACCAAGCTGCAGCATTCAAACTGGGCATATTTTCTTCATTCTATTTAAATATATGTACTTGTTTTTAAAAATAATTATAATAATAATGTTTAGAAAATAAATATATAAATAAATCAAAAAATCATCATGGCCACTTCGTATAATAATAATAATAATAAATATTATTATAAAAATATATATACTTTTTTATTTTTTTGTATTTATTTATTTTATTTTTATATTTATTTATTTTTATTTATTTATTTATTTATTTTTTTTTTTGTTGAATGGTTATAATAATATTTATAAAAAAAAAAAAACATATAAATAATTTAATAAAACAGCATCATCAGTTCGTATTATAATAATAACAATAATATAAACACTATATTTATAAATAAGTAAAAAAAAAATAATTGTATGTCTTTTGTCTTATATATTAAATATATTATTCATAAATTTTTATATATTCTATTATTTAAATTTTTATTATTTAGTAGCTTTTCAGTTCTAAAATAAACAAGAAAGCTCTAGTCGAGACTGCTCGACTAGGAAATCCCCTGAACCCTTCAAAGAACTGATATTTCAATAATTCTTCACGTCTTTCTGCTTACAAAAGAAACACACACACATACACACACGCAAACACACATACATAGACACACATAGCCACGCATGTATAAACAGGCACGGACTCAGCAGTTGAGAGAGACAGTACTTGAGTAAAAGTAAAAGCAAGGAGAGAAGAAGTGCAGAAGATCACTAAAGTTGTCTATGTGTATGCAGCCGCTCTCATTTGGTATTTGTATTTAGGTAAATCGAAGCTAGAATGCTTACAGCATCAGAGAGCGTTCCCATTGGTCACTCGAAGCTCGACTGCAGCGAGCGCTAACTGCTGTCGGGCTCAGCATTTGAGAGAGACAGTGCTTGAGTAAAAGTGACCGTATATAAAGGGCAGCAGCTGCAGCATTTCTTCAGTCGTCCAGGCCTGCTGGAGGTGTGCGCAACAAAGTGAAGCAGAGTGTGTGATCGATCAGCTAAGCATTAAAGACGTAGAGGAATTACGTAAGGAAATACTTGGACGAAATACTTAGAGGGCGTACTTAGAAATAGAAATAGACATACGAATAGTACTAAATCGACTCAGCTCGTCACCCTGATCTGTTATTTAAATTTATATGATTTAAAATCCTTCTCATTTCTCTTTGAAGACCAATCTATAAGTATATATGGAATTGTAATAATTAAATACATACTCATAAGTATATGGCCAATATGTCATATTTGTCGAAAACAATGAATAATAATTAGCCCATAAATGCTCGCAATTTCATTTCATTTTTTATGGATTTTCTTTGGAGTTAAGTTATTTACTTAAAAGCTTATGCAATTGCAAGAGAATCGACAGTTGAATTAATTTAATGCCCAGGTGTTGCATTTATCAATTATAGGCTGGGACGATTGGAGCGATTTTACGCTTTGCAGTGTTACCTGCGGCAAAGGTGTGCAGCAGCGTTTCCGTCGCTGTCTGCTGGACAATCCGCTGGTGGGCATCAGCATGAATATGAATCTGAATCTAGATGACGAGGATGACGACGACGATGACGGCGATGACGAGGCTGGACAGGACGACGGTGCGGGGGAGAAGCAGTTTGATGTGGATGACGTTGAAGTAGTTGCTGACGAGGCGAATAATGATGCGCCAGGGGTGATGGGCACGGCAGCAACAGCAGCAACGGCAGCCGCATTCAATGCTGATAATAATGAAGTGCTCAGCCAGGACATGGACGGTACAGAGGATGCGCTACTGATGATGATGCAACCAGCAGCTGTTGCAGCTGCCTCTGCAACGAGCACACCGATGCATAAAAGCACACAGTCAACGATAACAGCAACAGCAGCAGCAACAGCAACTGGGTTAACAAGCGACGGTAATGAAGCGACGCGCACAGGTGTCAGCTTTGTGCCAGTTGCACGTAATGACCGTCGCAGGACACGTGCAAATAATCAGCACAAAAAACGCAAGGCTGCCAAAAGCCTAGCGCTCTCCACGCTACTCTGCGAGGGCTACAACATCGAGCAGCGCAACTGCAACAGCTTCGAATGCAGCGGTAAGTCTCGCCCCACCTGCTCACCTGTTCACCTGCTGCATGCTTATTTATTGCAAATTCCTCTCCACAGACGACATTAGCGATCTGCTCAAGTTCTACAAGAAGCTGCCCGCGTCCAGTGCTGAAGAATTACCAACTGTGGCCAGCAACGACAGCTTGTCCCTGGCTGATGTGCCGGACGTAACGACAGCCTTTTCCGTAGGCTCATCCTCCTCCTCAACGCCCTCGAACATGGGCTACATACGCAGCTGGCGGAATATGCAAAACTTTACACTGATGATCACGCTGCGAGCTAAGGTGAGTTATTTATGGGATTTATAGGAATACACGTTTAGTTTCTAGCTGCTTTAAATTTGACCTCCTCCATTTGCAGAATGATACGAAAAATGCATCGACAATATTCTCCATACGCAATGTCACACACAATCTGTATCTGGAGGCGTGCCAGGATGGACTGCGTCTATATTTGGAGCGCGACAATACAACGGAAATGTTGCCGGTGAAATTCAATTTATATGATTATCGCTGGCATCAAGTAGCCATCAGGTGAGTAGTAGAGGGTGTTGTTGTTTCCATTATCAGTGTGCGTGCTATGACAATGATCCATGTCTGCGAGTGTATGTGTGCGTCTGTGCGTGTGTGGGTGCATGTTTTTGTGGCTTATTGCCCATTGCTATCATTGACACTTTCATTTTATTTGCGTTTTCAATTTATTAACATAAATTGCTTGTGCCAATGAACGTGCACAGTGGAAACACTCGAAGCACTTGACACACATGCAAATAGCACGCACAGTCGCTCACATATGTACACACTCGCACACACACTCAAATATATGTATATGAATATCGAGTGGCACTCTGTGTCTGTGTGTGTGCGTGTGTGTTTGTGTTTATTTGCCAAACAACACCAGCTAGCGAATTGACACTCGGTTTAAGTGGGCGCCATTTGTCAAAGGCCGTTGGCACATTTTTCTATGCTTCACTGTACGTAATACTCCGCGACTATACTATTTTAATTATTTGCATCTCTCTACTCACGCGCGATACTACAGCATACAAAATGGCGATTTCATATCGATTTACGTCGATTGCTTGTGGACAAACAGTTTTGTCGTCTCGAAGCGACTGTTCACGCTGCCCCTGGACGCGGATGTGGAAATTGGACGCGGTTTTAATGTGAGTATGGGGAGAAATTCTGAAAATAATTGACAAATCTATCGCAATAAATTGTACGGCAACTTGTTAGATTGGAAACTCAATATACTAAGCAGTAAAAGCTGAAAATTCGTAATTTTACTATTTTTATAAATATTTCTCAAGAAATATATTATCGATAACTGAATATTGTATTATATTGTAAATAATGATATCAATATTAGATCCAAGTTCTTATTAGCATAGCAAACAATTTATAAAATATAAGCCAAAAGTAGTTATCGATAACTTATCGATAGCTTGCTATTGTAAATATTGCCACGTAATAATGTCGCATATAGAGTTTCAATAAAACTATGTTAGTTTGCTCGAGATGAGCCAAAAGTAGTTATCGATAACTTATCGATAGCTTGCTAATGCAAATACTGTCACGTAACAATGTCGAATATAGTTTCCATAGCATAGCTAATTTCTACAAGATGATCCAGAAGTAATTATCGATAACTTATCGATAGCTTGCTATTCTAAATACTGTCACGTAAAAATAATGTCACCTATAAGAGTTCCAATAAAACTGCATTAGTCATGCCAACTATTCTTGATCGATAATTTATCGATATTTTGTATATATAAAAATTCACACAATACTGTTCAGTGAAGAAGCACAAAAACTTCTCCACTTTTTCAACTCTGAGAATCAGTCAATAACGAACCAATTTGTTTTTATCGATACGCTTTCATGAATTCTATATAATATTCCTTTGTATAGCTTCGATATCAATACGTCAGCCTTTCAACGCAATTTAATGCATATATTTCATCACACGCACAGCTGCTGCCGTGCACCATAAAGGGGAAACAATTTTTGTAATATTAATTTCCCAATTGATTTTCATCCCGGCGCACCGCCTGCAGCGCTGGGGAAAACAATGTGTGACAGTTTACAAGCAATTTCTGCAATTTCAACTGCCGTTGGGAAAATTGGGGCTGGGGAGGGGAGTGAGTTGGAGCCATAAATTGTGCAAACAATTTAATGCGATAACTGTGAATTTAACGCGGCGCATGTTGGATATGCACTTTCAGTGCTGTATAAAACAGATAACGCATACGTCTCGTGGTCCCATAATATTACTTAATAGGCAGATAATTGCCATATAAAACTCTCCCTCTATTCGAAATACGAGACATAACATTTATAATTACAAACGTAAACGCATTTCCAGGGCGAACTGCAGCAGTTGCTTGTGCTGCCCGAGCATCAGGAGCGGCTGCAGTGCAGCAACAAGAGGACATCGATTAACGAAGTTAAGCGTTACATTATCGACACATTCATCGAGGACTATGCCAGCAATTAAGGCGTGGGCGTGGCAGTACCCGGAGCGAAATCAAATGGAAATCGTAAATATATTTGATTGGCAAATACGTGTGTGCATATGAAATGAATGTTGCAAGATATTTGGAATGCAATGGCCAGAAACTGCAGTTCATAGAAACTACATATAAATATGCAAATAAAAACATAAATATACATATATGTAAACACACACACTCACATACATATATAGATATATTTAAAATATATATTGTGATTGATGTTTCCTAGCAGCGCATTCAAGAATATATTGTAAATTACACAATCTCTCAGTGTTTATTCGATTCTATAGTATGAATACAATGAATACACTGAATACAATTACCATAAATGCTTACATTGCATTATCTGACATATGAACACATGTATGTGAATGCCCAAGTATTTGTAACAATTAAGTTAATTTGACATAAAACAATAATTATAATGACAAAAAAAAAAAAAGAAAATGTTAAAAAAAAAAAATTGATATTGATGTAAATTGCGTTGCTAAATACGCAAATGTAATATGAATATGATTTAAGTATAGCGAACAAGTAAAAATAAATCAATAAAATAATTAATTAATTATGCATAAGTGTACAATGCAAAACGAGTTTTTATTGACTCTGAAAATCTTTTAGGAAAGGAGACCTTGAATAGATTAGTAAATAATAATGAGTGAGAAAATATAAGTAATGAATATTTAACGTAGGTAAAATTGATATTGTTGAAAGCAGAATGAAAATTTATTGCAGTTTGATTTGTTTTTGAAATATAATCGTAAGTAAATAGGAAATTATACGAAACATACAAAATGAAAATCGAATAGCCTTTGCCATCTGATATTTCCTTTGACATGGAGAGCGACATTTCCCTAAAAGGTTTAGCAAAACTATTTACATATGCATTAAAATACAAGTATATTACTTCATTTCGTTTTATATTCCACCTCCACACTAAATTAGTTTTATGAACTGCATAAACAAGCGACGCTTGAGTTTACCACTCACAAATTCTACTATGCTAAATAGGCTGAAATAAATTCAAGAGTTAGGCTCGAAAGTTGTTTATGCTTTATTTATAGTTTTAATTTCGATTCGCAGTAAATTTGGAATTTGTATGCAGAGCTTGCATCTCTCCGATTTGCATAGTATGCTAAATGAAAATCGAAGCAAGTATTCTAATAAGCCAATCTATACACGGTTTTTGTACTTTTTACTTTAGTTTGTGTCCTCCTTTATTTCTCTGGGCTCTGTCTGTGCCACTTGACTGGGTTTAGCTGACTGTAGCTTATTTCTGGCCACACGTATCTGAGAATTTACATATTGTTGAGCTCTTTGCAGGCGGGGCGAGTGCATGTGGGAGTGGGTGTGGGTGTGAATGTGGTGCTAATATGGGTGGTTGGTTTAGTGGCTTGCTTCGCTCGCTTTGCAGTCACTTTTGTGGATTTTGCGCATTTGAGTGCGCTTGACTGATTTGACAAAGGATCAACTTGTTAATTTCGCTCGGCGCGCCGAGTGCCGCTGACAAGTGCCAAGTGCCAACTGACTGGCCGGCCAAGCAGACAGACAGACAGACAGCGGATTCCGAGATGGCAAACATGAGCCATGTCAGATTAAAATACAACCGCACACATAAGTACATATTTTCGTTATTTCTTTCCAAGAATTCTGCGGAGAAAACTTGCGCGTTTTTCTTTAAAAGTATCTACATAAATTTTGCTTAACTTTATTTTACTTAATAGTTCCACTGGCTGGAATAGTTTAATATATTAACTAAGGCACTTTTGTTGTCATAATACATTGTGGTATGGCTTCTCTTACGCCTAATGCCAATGCGCTTTGCTTCTTGCCAATAGATGGCGCCAGCACATCAAAGTTGTGGCTACGCCACATTTAAAACACTATTTGTATTTAAATGTATTCAAAATAAGTATATATTTTATTGTCGCTTTGCCGTGGGTAATTTATATGTACATCTTTTTATAGAGAAGAGAAAACTCTCGATTACTACTATCGATAAAGACTATCGTTAAACTAACTATAACATAGGCTGTGGTTTGAACCGCCACAAAGTAACTCATTTGCATAAAATGTTCGGCTTTAAACGAAAATTGTATCTTAAAAGCGACAAGTAAAACCGAAAAAAATTCATAATTTCCTCTTGGCTGAAAAAAAAAAAAAAGAAGCAAAAATTAGGGAGCTGAAGAAGAGAATGAATTCACAGTCGTTTCCTTTAGCGTGGTTTGTGCGCTGTCTCCGGTCCGTAAATAACTACAGCCCTCTTCCAGTAGCTCAGCCCAGCGCGCACGCTGTCATCGTCCCCTCATTTACAGACACTCTATTTATTTCTCCGACTTGTAGGCAATTTCAGGCTCTGCTGAAGAATGGAGCACGACGCGCATGGAGCCAACAGACGCTGCAGACATTGATGAATTTCCTGTCGCATCCTCATCCTAGCCAGGTGAAGCAACCGAATCCTTCTCAACGCCGCCAGTCGCACCTGGCGCATCGCAAATAAATTTTTATCTGCACAAATGTCGCTGTTGCTGTTGCTGTTGGTGTTGCTCCTGCTGTTGCCGTTGGCCCATTGTGACTTAATAATTTCCTACTCACGTCCTGGCAGTGCATTGAACTACGCTGCTGAAGATGTCCTGATGTCCTGAGTGGAAGGGTGGATGGGTGGATGGGGCTTAGGCAGCATACACTTCAAAGTTGATGTTTTTATGTGTGTGTATATAATTATGATGGCATCTGTTTGCATGTACATATGTATGTACGTATGTATTCAGCGGACTCGTGCGTATATCCAGATTGCATTTCAAAGAAAATATTTTGCAATTAGTTGACGATGCACAGCAGGATAACTTTGCTTGCTTGACACACAACATGTAAACTAGAATGACTCAAAGTAAATTTAATTTCAATTCAAATTAGGTTTTAGCTTAAATAACTCTTTAACTCAAATGATTTTTGCTCAGTTGCTGTGCTAAATATTTTTGCCTTTGAGCTTTACGTCTTTATTCCTTTGGGTTCTTCTTAACGCACTTGTGTAATGTCCTGTAAGCGGAGGCAACCGCATTAGTTTCATAAATTAATAGCTTGACAATAGCTGGCATAATTCCATGTTCCACCCTGCCCTCAGACCCATTTGTTTCTCTGACTTTACGCGCAACGTGTTGCACTTGATGTTCCGCCTTAGTGGCCTTTTTCTTTTTCCTTTAGTTTCCTACTGCAAATGGCAAACGTAAATCTTACCAACTTTGGCTGGCTAACAAACAGGAACAAGAATTATATAAGAAATGGAAATGGCTGCCACAACGAAGCTGCAATACTCTACCAATTTTAGTTGCCTATAAATGTGATTAAGTTAGGAGTGGAATATTTTTTCCAAATTTTTGATAGTCATCTCTTTTTAGTTTTCCCTGATGGGGTCGCAGTATTCATAGCCAGTGTGCATTCGGCGTATCTATAATATTATAATAACTAAATTATAAAACATAATCTAGCCCGAAGAAAAAACTCATTCAAACTATTTCGGTCCATTTTGGGAGCAAGCGCAAGATGAAGCCAAGCGTCGACTTGAGTAATTCATTTCAAAGTTTTATTAAAAAGTGCCAGAAATAAAAAAAGAGCGTTTCTCGCAAAAATTGTGTGCCACACACAGCCTGGCTAACACACACACACACACAGGCACACACATTTGTTTAAGTAGAATTTTATTTATTTATGAGCGAGCCGGCAGCAGCAACAACTTTCACACGGCTTCACGCGCACAAATTTCATTCGCATTTGTCCGATTTCCACTTGGACCCGGTTTATTTTTTTCGCTCTCGGCCAGAGGCGCAATTTAAATCATTTAATTCCAACGTCTGTTAGCTTAAGAACAGAATTTATGGCCCAACACACATTAAAAGCGATTTTCTTATGGGGATTTTCATTGCATTCTCTGCTATGTTTAGCTCTTTAAAGGATATTCCAATTGGATGACTTGAGCCCGGCTTAATTTTTCAATCAATTTTTCTCTTTAGTAAATTTTCTTTTGTGTTAATATCTTTGGAACAACTCTACCTCAGCTCTGCTAGTATCAGTCCTCAATATCATTCTCTAATTGCTTTAACAATTTTCAATTGAGCAAACACAGTGATATCAAATATAAACCCATCAAGAGCTTAGTCTAAGTTCAAGTTAAATAACAATAGATTCAATACACACACACACACACACACACAATCATCTCTCTATATATGATAAAGCGAATGGAGCTCAATACTCCTGTCTATAAATTATCAGTCAAACTGAAACTCTTAAAGTTCAGCCATGGAATTTGAACTCTGGTTGGGGGGATAGTCGAGGATTGTGGAGCGCATGTGGCATGTGGCATGCGGCATGCAAAGTTGGCCCGCAGAAGCCGGCTAAAGTCTCGACTCTGTTCAACTCAATGCCAATTCAATGGACCATGCCCACAAACACGCCCACCTAGAGCTCAAAACTGGCCAACGGCCAAGGCAAATAGCATAGTTCGGCTGAGACGAGTGGACGCTGGAGCTGGTTGCATAAAATGCTTTATTTGTCGAGGCCAAACAAAATGAACTGTAACAATATTGATACAGCTGACAAGAGAGTCCAGGATTCCAGCCCAAAAGGATTGTTGTTGAGCGAACGACTCCACGCCCACGTCTAGACTCCGCCTGGCATTGTTCACTGTGGATTTCTGATTTCCGCCAATGCAAGCCGCTTCATTAACCCGGCCAACAAAAGTTGGCATTGGGCATCGGTTAGTCAGGTGATTAAAGGCTTCAACCTAATCCTGGCTGCAGCCCGGCGCCAAACGATTTGCATGCCAACAGCAAATCCAATTTATTCCCGATTTTTCGTTTTATTTTTATCAAACGTCGAAGCACATAAAACGCGACCTGCAGTAAAAAATGTTATTTGATTTGTCTATAAATTGAACGATGATCGCTTAAATCCAATAAAAAGCGAAATCAACTTCGCCCGCAGCGACGACGGCTGACCACAAATTGTGAATGCAGCGGGGGCCAAAGGTTGCCCACGGGGTGGTCATGGGTGGTCATGGTTGGTATACGGGCAAGGTTTAGATACATACCTTTTGTTATGCATCTTTCCCTGGATATAGGGCCAATGACATCATCGAAGCTGTTTGTACACAGTTCATTTTCAGAGTTGAGCCCAGTCTTGACAGCCTGGCATGGAACTTCCTGCACTTTCAGATTAGTTTTGTCAACTTTTTACCTCCACATCAATTGTATTTACCTTTTTTTTCGAGTCTCTTTAAACTAAGCTAAGCAAACTGAGTGAAGCAGACATATAAATAAATATAAATAAAGATGTTAAGAAAGAATTCTAATAAAGGAAAACATCGACTCTTATGGTAAGAAAGAATTTCTGGTTCAGTTATTTAAATAAATTTTTTACCCAGCCTTTATTTGATAATATAGCCTTGCATCCAAAATTAATTATTGTTAACTAATAACAATCAACTGTATTGTTAACAAATTACATAATGGGACATGTAGTTTGGTCTTGACAAATCTGTTCGCTTTCGATAATATTACGTCCCCAATGATGCGAGGTTCTGCAACGGCGGCGTATGTCTAGTTCATGGGGTAATATCTCGGAAGTGTCTGAAGCACGATAGATTTGCCAAGGGCCATGCGGTTTCTTCTGTAACGACTGCGGTTGCTCGAAGAAACGATCAAATAGACAAACTTTTGGAATCTCTAGATTTGGTTTCTTGTCACAGCTGTTTGGACTCTGGGGCGGTGAATCCTGCGGTCGTGGATTCCGGCAGTTAGATAAAGCATGGGTCTTTAACTTGGGATAAACAGTTGGCTGGTCTTGCAGAATTGTAGCATTACAAGATCCCATGAGCGAAAAAATATCCGACTCACTAAACCGGATCCATAAATCATCACCAGTTGTGTGTAATGGAGTGGAGAATTCAGAGACCCTAGTAAATCGGGGAGCCATTTTCCTAATTGAAGGCAAGCGGTTGGGTGATTTACCCTTCTTAGCTAGTTTCCTGGCCCATTTTTTAGTTGACACGAATTTGGTGCGTAATTTAGTCTTATTAGTCAGTCTTATGAACTTTTTACCAAACGGGGGTAGCGGGGAGAGTAACTTAGGGCGCCATTTACGCCGCCTTATTTGGGCTCTTAATTTTCTATAAAACTTATCCATTTTCTTTATTTTATAATCGAAATTTTTCATTTTTGTGAGACAGGAAAGCAAACAGGTCTGAAGGAAATTTATAATGTAGTCCAGATTCGAACTGCTTATGTATTTGTTTATATACTTGCTTTATTCAGATTTCAATTGTCTGATACAATGTTGTCGTTCTCTATACATACATAACATGAAGTGAATTAAATAACTATTCACTTAGTATCTAATTAAATGTTAATGGCAAAACATAATGTTTATATTATGATAATATGTGTGAGTGAGTGAGTGTGGTTGTATGTGTGTATGTGTATTTGAACTAGCGTGTGAGTGTGAGTGAATGCGTGAATGAGTGTAAGAGATAAATGTGTTTTATAATGTGTTCCAATCAATTTTCGTTCCATTCATACTAGTCTTGTATTTTTATTAGTTTTGTTTTTTTGTCTTTTCTTTTATGTTTTTTGGTTTAACTTGTATTCTGTTAATTTTCTATATATTTGATTCTAATGTTTAGCCAAAAGGTAATACGGATTAGTATTATGATTTAAGTATACATGACATTTTCGACTAATTTTATGATTATATGCAAAATGAGTTTTTGTATTCGAAATTTACCTGTGTCCATCCGAAAGTAATGTGTTATATATATACTATATCATGTAGTCATTTAATGATTCGTATGTATGTATGTATGTGTATCTATGGAATTGCATGGCTGCAAAAGTGAGCTGAAAGAGAGGAGAGTCACAAACAATCTTCTCTTTCATTTAGAGTTCTAGAAGAGTGGATGTTATGATAATACTCTCATTGGTCTCAAGCAGCAGTGACAAAATCAGTTGTTCTGTTTACCAAGTTTAATAATAATGTATACAGTTTGCAATATGTATTGTATAAGTATATCTTATGTATAATTGTGTGTGAGTTGGTGTTTACGTGTGTAAATAAACGTAATGAGAAATATTGCATACAATGTTAATACATATATATATATATATGTGTATCAGTTTTATATAGTCGCTTTTCATTTAATATAGTTTACAGTTTAGTTCGGGATTTTTTGTTTAATTTCGCATTTTAGGTTTTCTTTTTACCTTACGTATCTACAATATATAATAAAATTAAACAAATGTTTAGTTTGTTGATTTGTCTTAAACATAAATTGCTAAAATTAAGCAAACATTGTAATAATTAGATTTTAAAGAAACTCAATCGATACATACATAATTACAAAATTATATGTAAAATTATGTACAATATTTTCAATTTATCTTTTGTTTTAAATATTATTTTTCCTTTTTTTTAAATCATATTAATTTCTCGTGCCTAATGTGCGTGTGTGTATAATAAATATTATTCATATGCATTTTAAAAGTAGATTTTAGTGTGTTTTTCTTGTGTGAAAAACTGATATTTCGAATATGAGTTTTTGGAATTTGAAGTTTTCATTATTATTATTATTATTTTTTTCTTTTTGCTCGATATTTTGTTTTGGTTTCCTTCGCGCATGTTTAACATTATTCGCTTTAGAATGTTGGGTTGGACATTAAATATTTATAATTAAATCGTTAGCGTGCCTCAGCTTTATAGATGCCCGAGCACATTTCGTACTTGTTATCTGGTTATCTGAAGTTTTTCTTATTTTTTTTTTAAGGAGGTACTAATTTGTTAACACTTCGGCGATGGCATTGATCCGTTCCTTGCGCTTTATCCTGTTCCATATCCATAGCCGTATCCATATACGTATATCCTTAATTTTCGTTTTCATTCCATTTACAAAGCCATATTATTCCTGCGTCCGTTGACCTTATTCACTAGATTGCATATTTTTAAGGCTGGCCCCAGCTTCAGGCCCATATACTTCATCATCATCTCCGAGTTAAGTAGCAGCAATGCCTTGCCATCGATTTCCTGTGAATCAAAATCAAAGTTGTATATAAATATATGTAGATCTATAGTTGTATGTCACATCTACTACTCACATGTTTTCTAAAGAGATCGCCGTGCACTGCCAGCGAGTTGTCATTGCTCTCGATGTACTGGATGACCTCCTCGATGGACCAGTCGATGGGCTGCGCTCGCAGATGCGAACACGCAGCCGATGCCGATGTGGGTGTGCTTAGAGGTGAGGTAATGGCTATGCCCGTATAGCTGCTCGAGGCAGCTGCTGTCGCCACGGGCGCTGTTGCCGCTTTGGCGGCACTGGCTGCCGGTGCCGCTGGGCAGGCAGACTGTGAAGCGGTAAAAGGCGTGGACACCGACGAAGGGAAGGAGGCGCTTGACGACAATGTCGTCGGAGATTTGTAATAGCTGCTTGGTGGCTTGGCGCTCAGCTGCTCTGGATGCACCTCAGCAACGAGGGGTGCCAAATATTTCGCATTTGATGTGCCGCCTGCTAAACTGCCGCTGCTGCTGCTGCTGGTGCTAGAGTTGGAAGATGTGGAGCTGTTGTTGGTGCTGTTGCTGCCAGTAGATCCTGTCTCCTGCTGGCTATTGCCATTGTTGTTGTGATGCTGGAAACGCACCTTCCGCAGCGCTTGTGTTTGGCTCTGGTTTTGCGACTGCGTTGGGGATGTCGCTGCAACACCATTTGGCTCCGTTTTGATGGCGGTCAATTTGCCACTGCTCACATTATTGCTGTTGCTAGTATTATTGTTGTTGTTGTTGTTATTATTATTAATGTTGTTGTTGTTGTTTTTGTGGCTAAGCGGGTCCTTCGTGGCATTTGTATGTGTTTTGCTTGCGGGCTGCTGTTGCTGCTGCTGCTGTTGTGGTTGCGGTTTGACACCCGCCTCCTGTTTTATAATCAACGACTTCTCAGCGGGCGAAGTGGGCGCGGGCGTGGGCGTGGCGGATTTTGATTGACGACCTCGTTTCTCAGCAAGCACAGGCGACGATGGCGGCGTGGCAGTCTGCACCAGCTGACGCTTACGACTGTGCGCACACTTCTTGCACTCCTCGGTCTCCGGCACCAACGAGATGAGATTCGCACATGCCCGGCATGTGGTGCACAACGTCTCTATGAACAGCGCCAGGCTCTCGTCGTCCTTCATGCGCAGCGGCGAGGGTATTTTAACCTAGAAAAAGCAAATAACATATTAGCACGAGTATGGGGAGCAAATGCAAACATAGTTACAGTGAAATTCTTTCCAGCTGCAGTCACAATATGCACATCTCCATCGAGTGAAAATAGCAGCTTGGAAAGCTGCTGCGTGTCCGTGCTAGCGGCCAGCACCTCCTGCAGGCACAGCTTGGCGAGCGTCTGATGCGTGGGTCCCGTCACCATAGACGGCAGCTTGGAGCCATTGATGAACGGCCCTCCCTTGCAGTTGGTGTGAAAATGCGCCGTCACTGGCGAGGCGGCCACCATAGCGTCCGATTCGGCGACAACAGTATATTTGGGACGTGGACAGCGCTGCTTGCCTGAGCTGGAGTCCATGCGTGACTTGTGGCCCGGCGGCTGCATCGGGTGGCAGCTACGTGCGCACCAGCCAGCGGGGAAAATGTCACGTGAGCGATAATTGCACCAGTAATCAAAGGCGCCGCGCCATCCATCGAAGGTGACGTGGATCTGATCGTCCTTGATGGCGTCAACTGTTGCGCAGCAAATCAGTTGGGGGTTCTTTTTGTCCACCGCCTCCAATTTCTGGCCCACTTTGAAGAGATTCTCTGGCGGCGTCGGCGGCTCCGGCTGGAATATTTCCTCTGGCGCAACCATAGCATTGTTGAGTATCTTACAGAGGTAACCTGGCCAGCTGGAAGCATTCATGCGAAAACCAAGCGGTGGCTGCAGCATGCCGCCATTCTTCTCGCAGTGCCCTATTGCATGGATCTCGTTCGAGTCGACCAAGCGCCAGAAATCGTTTTGAGAATCACTTCCGTCCAGGCGCAGACGCAGTCGTGAGCCGAGCACGCCCACCACCGTCGCAATGCAGGTGGAGGTGACGTTGCGTGGATCTAGCGCCTCCAGCTTCATGCCAATCTTGAAGTCGTTGTTGGGCGGATTGAGCGCCTGTTTGAAACACTCGGCTGGCGCCGCATCGCTTCCCGTTTCCTGCAATGAATATAGAACAAAAAGTTAGCCAATTGCCAAAAAACTGATGCAAATCGTAACTCACCTCCAGGTAGGCATCCCAATCGAACACATGGAAGCTCTCGTACTGGAAGGGACCTGTAGGCGCCGGTGCACCACTGCTCAGCGACTTTCGATCGCCATCAGCACCGCCGGCAGCGCCAGCTGCGCCGGCGCCACTGTGTCGCATTGAGCCGTTCTTTTTTTGGTGCTTGTTCATGCACATCATGGAGCAGAATTCCTTATTGGGCGCACCCTCGCGTATCACGTTGTCGCATTGCGTGCACGCCCCCTTACTGTACGCCTTGCGGAACTCGGCGATGCACGTCTCAGAGCAGAACTCCTTCTTGCCCGTCTGTGTCGGCAGAACGTACTGCAGTGGCAGTTTGCCCTCGGTGCACCAAGTGCAGGTCGCCCGCTTCGCAGGACGGCCGCGGGCGCGCTGTTGCGTCGGCGTTTGCGGCGTGCCGCTGGAGTTGGCAGCAGTGTTGCCGTTACTGCCGCTACTGCTGCCGCTGCTAGCGCTGGCGTTGCTTTCGCGTCCGCCAGTCATTTTTGCGGTTCTTTTTGTCTTATTTACGTTTTTCGTACTTTGTTTTTATTTGCTATTTCACTTTACAGTTTGTATTTAGTTTAACTGCATCTGTGACGCAGTACGCACACACAGTGATGCATTTGCTGTTGAGCTGTTCGTTTTACCGAAAAATAGCTCTTTTTGCCACGGCTCGGGGTAATTCAATTTTAGCGGCGTTCTCGAGGTCACGTAATAACAAATTTGTATTTGTGTTGATTCTACAAATTGCATTGCAGCACTGCACGATCACACTAACACACATGAGAAGCCGCACAGAGGGAGCTATTAATTATAAACGCTCAACAATTTTGCATTATCCGAGTTTGGATGATGCTTGCGATTGCGATTTAGTTAATTTTTTTTTTATTTTTCTTTGCATTCGCGTTCCGCCATATTTGTTTTCCTAGCGATGGGAAATCACTAGAGATGGGCGCAGTTCACGTAACTGTTATTTATCACTGGCGTTTGCGAGTGACAAGTCACAATGTACACAACAATAACATGTGAAACGCATATTCGCGGATATTATTTATATAGTAACTTTCTTCAATTTTATAGGAACAAAATATACACACAATAATAAGCAAATATAATGCACCCCTTATTTTTATCAACAGCTTTGCCACTGTTCTGCAACAGTTGAGCAACGCACAAACAGCGCCATCTACATTTCAATTTCCGAAACAGTCAACAGTTGCACAACAGTTGAATAAAGTTCATATATGCGAATTCAAGTAAAAACGGTTATTACATTGTGAATATGTACATGTAGCCTTTTTCAATTAAAGAGTTTGCTTGACCTAGTTTTCTCACTATATTAATAAGATTAAGTGCGCTGCTATAAATTGCCCATGCTCTACACGAAATTATCCTAGTAATGCAATTAGGCATAGCTAAATGGGCCGATTCCCTGCTGTGCTATCCAATCCCCATACCCCTACCATACGCCTATTGATTTCTTTCGTTTATTTCTGCATATATCACAATGCGCTCATAAATCAAATTTGGACTTGCCGCAGAGAACCGAAAGCAGTTGACAAATGCTTTGGCATAGCAGGCGTGAATTTCAGAATGTGTGTGTGTGTGTATGCGTGCACTTTTAATCGCCTCCAACTACAAACCAACGCCAAAATCGGTGGCGAAAAATAAAATCCAACACGCGCACATTCAGTCTCATCTATGTATGTACATATGTAAAAATGTTTGTATGTATGTACATTCATCAGTCTCTCCGCTGCAGCGCTGCATCAGTGCAGCTAGCTGTCCATGTGATTCGGCCATCTGGCAACGCTTGCATGCTGTCATACGCTACGCACACAGGCATAAACACGCGCCAACACACACACACACCCAAGCATACACAAGCCGCATAAAATACCATAATGCAAATAAATTTTCACGCACTTTCGCATAGCTCAGATAAGAGTTACCTGTCCGTCTAAATAACAAAATGATCAACCCATTTATATTTCAGTCACAGTAAATGCCAAAAGTTAAGCGCTTTACGTAAAAGTTCTTCACTTTAATTATTGCTGTCCGAAGAGAAAAGTTTCTTCTTTTGCTTTTTTGTTGCGTTTTCTTAGTTAAATATTTTGCTTAGCTTGTGGCAAAAAGTTTTGCGGGATTGTGCTGGCCCATTTTAGCCCAACTTAAGCGTAAATTCGTTTCATTTTTGGCGCTTCTTTTTGCGGTCAGACACTCGAATTACGATGTAAATGAAATTTAATCAGCAAAAACTTTCAATCCGAAGCAATTCGTTATGGCAGAGCAAATCCCTAAAATGGATTTATAGTCGGCTTTTATGAGGAGTTTAATCGAATGAGCAGCTAAGCAGTAATAATAAATTTACAATTAAATGTTTAATGATAAATAATAATATTATTAACATATAAACTTTTATTATATTTTATATATTAAAAATACAAAAATAGAATTGTTTTGATTAAGTCATGCATTTAATTCACTTTTAAAACACTGTATGTATGTATATGTATTCACTCTATGCTATTAACGCTGTAGAGAGCAACAGTTGGAGTTGAAGCTGTTATAGCGGAAGTGTCGCTCACAATTGCTTGCTCTCCCAATGATTGCTTACTCTCCCTACAATCCCTCAGCTTGCTCTCCTTATGCTTGCTCAGAGCAAGTTGCTCTACCTATGCTTGCTCTCCTTTTCTTGCTCTCCCTATGCTTGCTCTCCTTATGATCGCACTCCCTTTGCGTTACCTGCGCTTAGTGCTGTGTGCATTGATGAAATAAAACAGTATAAAATTGAACCTCAAGCCGTGAACAAGGTCTTGTGCTGAGGTCCGCTTCTGGACGTTGCTCATAGGACATTTATAAGAAAATATATAGAATCTTAATTTGCTATAATCCAATAATTATACATTTCTGTTATTTAAATAAATTTTCTTAATATTTCTTATATTTATATATATAAGCTAAGCCAAACGTAATATTGTAATTATTCAGAATTATTTCAATTTACACTGCATCATACAAAATAATGATTAAGGCTAAATTACAATATTACATATGTACATATATAATTAGATACATACATATATCAAACGATTGTCAAAACTGAAATTTAAGATTGCCAATAATGTAATAATAATGTAATATACATATACATATACAGTTTCGCAAACCAAACCATCTTCATTCGTAAGTATATTAAATGCTTTGTTGGCACTCTCGAGAGCTTGCCATAAATTAATAATTACTTCACTTTATCGACAGCAGCTGCGAAGATGGCCCTCAGGTCGCTTGACACTTTCAGCGGGAGGGTTGGAGTTGGGTAGCTGAGCTGAGCAGTCTGTTCTGTTAACACGCATAATTGAGCCAAGTGACGTTTACCGTTTAAGCGCTTGTCAAAACTGACGCAGCGCAATTAGAAATTGTCGCTCCCGCACTCCAGCTGCTTTCCTCCCCCTCGGCTGCCCCCCTACATTGCCTTATTACGCAAATCAAACAAAAGATTGACGCAGCGCTTGAACTCTGTCGTGATTTTAATCAACATGTTAATGAGTTTATCTCAGCCAACACAAGTGACGTCGTTATAGTCGATCAACTTGAGCTAATGAAAACGGTTCGACTTTGCTAGCAGTTGAGTCTACTTTTCTTGGAGCAGGTCAAAGGGCAGTAGCTCAATAAAATGGCCAAAAACTTGGCCCGAGCTGGTATTAATTAGGCGATTCGAGTGCCTAAATGAGATGATTTACTATGGCCTTGTATCAGCTCAAAGGCTTAAGCTTAAGTGGAATGAAATTCTAACTAGAATTACTTTGCTTAGAAAAAATATCAGTTTCTTAGTGTTATGGTTGATTGATAGTTCACAGCTTCTATATTTAGTCCAGCCGTATACTATTTTCTTAACCATTTAAAACTCAATTATCGATAACTACTTGTTGCCTTTACGACATATACAGACATTACTCCACACTCTTTGCTCGCCTAGTGCTGTAAAATGTCAGTCAAACGCTTTGACAGATTTCAATCAGCGGGCTAACACAAAGCAAAAACAAAAATCAGCGCCAGGTAACGGGTCGCGGCCCACGTGTTTAATTACACCTGGGCACGCATTGACAGCAATTAAAAAGAATGTCAAGCTGTTGAGCAACAGGCAGGTGGTAGACACACTGAAATAGGTGTTGGGTAACGGCCTCTGATGAATGGCTGGCAACACTGTTGCACCGTCAATGCGACAATTAATTTCCACCAAAGGTTAAATTGGGCCGCAACAACTTGCGAACGAAGCCAAGTTCTGCAATCTGATGCCAATACAAGTGATAAAAAAAATCATCTAAGTATATTTCAGTCTGTCTCTACCCACTGAACGATGCTCGTTCATTTCTTTATCCTTATCTTAGCTGTTAAACTGTGACTTAGAGAAACTTTTGACAGCCCCCTACGTAATACAGCTTAGAAGATGTAAGGCGGCTGAAGAAAATATAAGGAATCATTGTGGAGTACTCCTCTCGGGCGTGCTCAACTGGGAAATACCCTCACATTTGATCTTTTAACTAGATATAGTGACATTATATGTTAATTAAATTTGCCTGTCACATCTTAATGGTATATTCACAAGAAGCCAATATTCCCTTTTCACTTCGCCAACAAATATAAGAGGTCAGTCACAAACGGTCAAGATTAATGGCACAAGAGCTGGACAATGGGAAGAAAATAGGAGCATAGTCTAAAAAAAACTCTAAAGGCAGCTATTAAATATATATTTACATTTCATATTTTGTTTGTATGTTTGTATTAGAATATTATATATAACTATTATTTTTAGACATTAATATGAATGCCAATTTTTTAAAGTATAGCCTAAACACAGACAAAAATAAATAAATAAAATAAAAATTAATTAGTTTAAATTAAATTATATATTATTGATTTGGCAAATGTTAATATTGCTACTAATACTAATATTTAAATACAAGTTTAGCTAAACATAAACAATATATATAATGATAAATTTAATAAAAATCAAATACTAACAAAAACATATTTTCAATATCATTTCTAGCATAATTTTGATATAGCTCTTATGTGGTAAAGATAATTGAATTGTCTTATGTACATATATCCACAATTATACTATATAGGGTGGGTCAAAAGTAATCAGAATAACAACTGGCGCCAGATAAAAGAGAAAGGGAGAGTGGAAAAGAACCTCGGGTAATTATGTTTGCCCCACCCACCCTGTGCACATGAGACATCTATATAAAAATATATTTTATTTGCCTCTGCACATGATACATCTATCTGTATACATTAATATTTTATTTGCAATGTTGTTAAGCCCCATTAGATAAAGATTATTTTTATGCGCTGATATTTGCGTCACCCGCCCATTGTAGCCAGTGCTGTTCTATTCACAACTGTATACACGCATACATATATTTCTTTAGGAGATGAAGATGAATGGCATGCAATTTCACACCTGAGCGCTGATCAGCGACTGAGCTGCCAAAAGCCGTTAGCTGTTAGTTGTTAGCCTGGCTCTAATAACCGTCGCAAACCCTTTGGACTGGCTAAAAAATAAAATAATCAAGCAATTAATGTGCGCATAAAAATTCATTTCTTATTAATAGAGTTCGATAATTAAAAGGGGAAACACAAAACAAAGAGATAAAGATGGGTAGATAGGTGGATAGATAGCAGATGTTGCAGCAACATGTTGCTAGCATTCACGTTAGCTGCTCGAGCAACATTCGGTGTGCATTTTGTAACTGGGGGCCCACATGTGGAGCCTCCCACGTTGGTGCGTGTCGCACGGATTCATTCATAACTAGTCGCATGGTTTCGTCCTGTCGTCGTCCCTTCGTCGTCATCGTCGTCGTCGTCGTCCTTGCTGCTCGGTTTTGGCGCTCGTCGTGAAGCGTTCAGCGTCGTCCATTGCCTTGCAATATAAAAACAAGCGAGCAACGGTTCGAGCTCAGAGTACTTCGCTCGTCGTCAGCCTGTTGCGTTCTCGGACACAGCCTCGAATAGCAATTCGAAGGAACAGAGCCTAGCTCCTTAGGCCAGCTTTATAGCCCTCCAATTAACAACTGAAATTTCAACAAAATTTCTGTGCGAATTTTCACTCGAAAATATATTCAAATTTGGAATTTAAGCTGAGTCCCATTTCGTTTGATTGCAGTCGCGCGTGAGCACATAAAAATAAAATATTGGCCCTAAAACGTAAATCTTGAAAACCATAAATATTACCCAGTGTTAAGATCAAACGAAATTTTCTCACAGCCAATTACCAAAGTGTGTGAAGCTAAATTGTTATCAAACGGCAAACACCAAACGAAATTGAACGAAAATTAACTTATTTGCATTTGGTGGCATTCAACGTGTTGTTAAAACGTTCGATTTGCACTTTGTGGATTAAACCTAATCAACGTTATAACTGGTGGGTACAAAAGATTTGAATTCGATTTTAAATTGTTAGCAAATTCGAATTTCTAAACAAAAATAAAAAGCACTGATAAATGATGTTAATAAAATATTAAATAAATTGATAAAAGAAGTGAAAAGTATTTGCTTATTGAATGAAATAAAAATACAGATGCAGCACAGAATTTTAATTTAATAATAAATATTTATAAATATTAAATATAAATAATTATTTTCTGCGCAACTTTTTTTTACAGTGTAATTATTTTATGTGAATTATATATTTATTTTAGTAATTATTTAATAAATAAATTACTAATATATTATTAAATAAATTAATTACTTAATATTTTTAATTTTTCATATATATATATTTTTTTTTTGAATAATAGAAAATTGAAGTCTTGAAACAAAACAAAAAATTAATAATTACAAAATATAGCTTACAGAATTTCTTTTTTTTTTTTTAATAATTATCAATTGAAGTTGCTTATAATATTTAAAGTATTAGCTGTACTATTGTTTTTGGTACGTAATTTGTTCAATTTTTTTATATTACAAACAAATAAAATATATAATTTAAAATTTATAATATTTATAAAAATGCATACATAAAAATATATAAATATCTAGTATTTTGCTAATGAACAAAATATATATAAAAAAGTAATAATTTAAATAAATATCAAGTATTTTATCAACATACAAAAAATATATAAAAAAGTAATAATTTCAATAAATATCTAGTATTTAATCAACAAACAAAAATATAAAAAATTAATAATTTAAATATAATAAATAAAAATATATTTTTAAATATAATATATTTTAATTATATAAAACTTGCATAAAAACATAATAATTTAAAATTGTTTCCTTATAATTACTATTGAATAGATTTTAAATTTTTAATTATTTCTTTGTATATATTTTATGTTATAAATTTATATATAATATTTAATAATTATAATTATTTAATATTATAAATATAAGGTTAAATATTAATAACAACCAAAAAATATATTTGTAAAGTTGTATAAGTAGATACCAATTTTCCTGGTAGCCTCTCAATTAAATATATAATTAGATAAAAATGTATGTACATACTTGTGTTTTGTGTACGCCGCAAGCCTAAGACAAAACACAGCTTTAATTTAATAAAATGTTTTCAGCAATTAATTTGGCTTGTGGCCTAATTTATAGATGTTCATTGGCAATGGAACATTGGCCAAATTCATTACGTGTTGCCAATTAATTTACTTGTGATACAAGATACAGTTTGGGTATTTGGATGTTTGTTCGTTCCCTTAACGAAATGGAACTAAAATTTAAATTAAAAATTAAAGAAATCTTAAATATTAGGTTTGCTTCTCAGTGGCAAGCCCTACAGCTGCTCAAGTAATTAATTTGTATTCCTTATGCAATTTTCACATTGTTCAGCCTCAGCCTGTTCGGCTGCTGTCCTGTAGTTAAGGTCCCGAGTCTTGTAATTTAATAGAGTGCAAACATGTCTTGGCGAACATTTTCAACTTTTGATTGGCTGCGAAAACTTGCTGTCCTGTCATTTCCATCAAGCCAGCCAACTGTGACGTCACTCTGTGATGGGTCACGATTTGTTTGCGACTCATAAAAGATTGTTTTTTTTTTTTGTGTCTTCAAGATCGTAACTGTAACACATGTCAATTCGATTTAGATTGTATTTTCGCTGTAGCAAATGTATCAGTGTTCAATTGAGATCTTAGGAATTGTGGCTTCACTACAGAGATTCATTATCAAAATCTATAAAAATATAATCTAATATATATTAATATTTTAGTAAGAGTTATCTTATATTGCCTTAATGTAATATTGGCTATGACAATTTAAAAACAAAGACAAATCAAATTTCGAATAGGTATTTCAGCAGTCTAATATACCCAGTTAGCTGTACATAATGTTTGCAAATGATTTGATTACAGTAAATCTCCCAATTGAGCTGCATTCGAATCATTTATTCATACATTAAATTCATTTATTCACTTCTATGTGTTTTTTCTTCCCATGGCTTAGCGGAAAAAATCAAATTGTTCGCTCGTAAAAATCCTTTTTATCGACCTAAAACTTTGGCCTAACTGCGCAGATATTTGCATACATGTTAAATGCAAATAGACGAGACTTTTGCCGTTTTATTTCTTATGTTTTATACATATTATTGTTAATACATATATATATATTTTATTTATGCTTTAACTGCGCAGATAAAAGCAAGCGAATGCGCTCCGGGCCATCACGATTTCTCAGTGGGGCAGTCCCTTTATTTCGCAGTGCATGTGCTTACACAGTGGGGCAGGGCAGTTTTTATTGGGCCACATTATGCCGAGCATTGTTTAATGCCCAAACAAAATGTGTTTATTTGCTCAACTTCAAATGCAGACATTTTCCAATGATGGCATTTAAACAATGTAATTTCATTTTTGGGCTACCGAATGGAATTTTATTTCATATTTCTTGCATCAATGGCGAGGGGGGAGAGAATACAAAATAGAATTGGGCACAAAATTGACACATCCATGAATTTTCATTCCATTTCTTTTTTTTTCCATATGCAGCACTGCTGTCAACATTTCAATATTCGTATATTCGCAAATCCTGGCCCCGAATATGACAGCTGCCCGAATCCCGCATGTCATCGCTGCCACCTTTTTTTATGGAGTTGCTTACATATGTCAAATATCTTGTGGCTATGCCATCAACTTCCAACTAGTTAAACAGCCAGAGAGATTTGCGCTCAAGTTTTACAGATGACAGCTCAGCTTAAGTGGAGCTAAGTGCTTAGCGGAAACGCAGACAAATCTGTAGAAGAAAAAAAAATATATATTTTACTAACCTGTATTATTTTAGATAACTATCCAAATATAGCTAGAAAAATCCATTAAACAGAATATGATATTTAATTTATTTCAAGTTCAATTCTCATTTTTAAACGAAAAAATATTTATCAAAGCGCCCCAAAGCATACAACAGAAACTAAACGAAAATCGCGTTGCGTATACGTCACGTAGTACACGCTGCGTACTCATGTTATAATTGAAAAAAAAAAAAAGAAAGAAAGCACTGCTTATCTCAATTTTGATGACAATTCAAAGAGCAGCTGATAGACAGATGACGCACGATAGCTTGAGGCTGGCATTTTGTCAAAAAAAGAATTTGTTTATCAATCGCACTCTTCAACTCAAGTTCATGGACTATATAATATTGCCTTTGATTCCTGTTGAGCATTAATAAATAAATAGCTTAATGCGGGTCACACAGCAACTGAAATAGAGGGCCCCCGTAAACATTTGCTCAAGCTAATCAAAATATGTAGCCAAAGGATGCCATGTGGAGCTAAAGGAAGTGAGAGTCGCCCCCAAACGGAACGCAAAACCAATTTGCTGACTAAAAAAAATAAATAGAGCAGTTCGACACAGCACACGGCGCACGGCGCACGACGCATGTAAAACTATATTTACACGGTGTTTACATCTATTTTTAGCTACACAACGATTTTAGAGGATTTGCGGCCTTCCTGGCCTGAGCCTAGCGGAAATTGTAAGCCTTTTGCCAGTCATTGGCCTCGCAATTGAACCGTTGATACCCTATATCTTAGGAAGAGTCAGCACAACTCGGCTAAATTTAGTAAAGGAATATTTTTATTAGCAACATGTTAGCTAGAAACATGCCCTCTTTTTTTGAGGTACACCCTACATTGGCTTAGTCTTTTCCAGGGTATTCAACCTTTGACAGCTCTTAAATTATTTTCCAGTTCTGGTTAGCTAAGGGATAGTTTGCATAATCGAGCAGGCGTGCAAATTGTTTTGTGGCCGCAGAAGGAATCCTTTCAGTTGGCCATAATAGCTCGTTCCGTCAGTGTCCCCAGTCTGTCTGTGCTGCAAGAGTGGGGGCACAAGTCCATCCGAAACCCTAGCCAGCGACCTGCCATCTATTTATGTTATTTCCACACATTACGTTTATGTTTCGCTGTCGCTGGGCAAAGTCATTTGGCGAGTCTATCCATCCATCCATCCATCCAGCGGGAGTGAAGAGCTGAGCTGAAAGTGGGGTTAGAAGAGGTCATGCATGTGCATAAGCCATAAATTATAAGCACACTTCAGTATGTCAAAAGGTTGCGTATTTCCACACAGGACTCTCGCATATTCCGGACACGCTTGCAACGCGTTGCAATATCAATGTCAGAGTCCAGATACGTTTTATATACATATATATTTATTTATTTATATACATATATATATATTCTCAACTATATACATATATTCGCTGATGTTGATAGATTGCCCTTAAATAATGCTCCAAACTGCTTTAGTATACCAGCAGCGAGGAGCTCAACACGTGTAAGTGTCAGACTCTTCGTAAATGAAAAAGTGAAGACCAGAGAAAATTAATACAATTTTTAAATGCTTAAGTTATAATTTATTTATCTAATTGAAAGCTTGCAGCCTACGAAATTCTATTGTTATGTTTATATATTAATTAAATATTAAATATTATTATTTTAGTTTTGCACAGATATTGTCTTAGACAGTATCGGATATTGTTTAAAATTTGTATTAGATAAATAGTTTAGTATATATATATTTGTATAGATAAAAAGTTTAGTATATTTGTATATTTGTATGAATATGAATTGTGCTCAACGGAGCTCGAACCATTCTAAGGCAATAATTATTGACTACAATTAATCTTTCTGGTATTGAAACATACCTTATCAACTATTTTGTGCATTCTGCAACTACTACGAAATAGAAATAAAATATGAAATAATATTTAAAGTAAACTATTAAAAAACTCATAAGTATACTCACTTGTTTCCTGTTAATATTAATAAAAATGAAACTCAATACTCTAATTTGATTTCGAAACTCGTAAGATTGTTAGTCCTTGAAACTCAGTTAATAAAATATTTTGTAGATTCCTGGAACATGCATATTGACTATTCATAAATGCGTTTATCAATGCATAGCAAAAATAGAGTATATATATAGTTTTTGATTTTTGTTTATTCGACAGGCTCTGCTCAATATTCCGTTTATTCAGATGGAATGAAATTCAATTTTTATTTAACTTGATGCAATTTGGGTCGGCGCATTGCCTGTTTTATCGTCCGAATTGTGCATCCGTTTATTTTCCATGCAATTATTGTAGTTGTTTTTTATTAACTTGTATTTTTTTTTTTACATTACAGAATGATGAAAGCCACAGCGTGGTTTTGCCCGGTGTTATTGACTTTACTCAGCGCCACGAGGCTCGTTTGCACCGCACAGCGTGGTGCGCCGGCAACAGCAGCGGGTGCTGCAGGCGGTGGCTCAGCCAACGGATTTCCGCTGGACTATTTGGATGTACAGGCCGTACAGGTGAGTAAGCCGTGAGCGATGCTATTGTCCCCCGTACACCAGTCTTTTGTGGTTTTCCACAGTTGTCGCTCATTTTTCTGACATTTTTTTTCGGACTCATATTTCCTTTTGCCTTTTAATCTGTACAAAAGCGAAATGGGAATAAATGATGAATTCTTTGATGTTGCCATCGGGGCATTTATAAGCATTTCATTTGCAAACAGAAGAGGGAAAGAGAAAAAAAATAAATAGAAACCAGAAGTAAATTTAATTTTATTGCTTCCGTTATTTAAATCACGGTAATAATAGCTGGTACATGTTGAGGCAATACGTGTCTCTGCAATTGACAATCAATTGATTTCATATAAAAAGTGCGGGAATGAGCGATTGGGAACTGATTGAACTCGCAATAAAACATTATATAGAGGGTTACCTTTTATAAGAAATTCCCTTCTCTTCTATTCCAGTTCTATAAAAAATAATACGTTTGTACATTACGCACAATCGCTTGCCATAAATTCCATAAATTCTATTTATATAAATATATGTTTATCAATAAATCCTCCTACTAAGCCCTTGTTATCATTCGTGTTTGTCCAGCTCTCACAAATTTCAATATATGTAGCTTCCTGGGAAGCTCTCTTATCGCCCTGGTCGAATTTCCGATTAAACAACTTTTGATTTCTAATGAAGGCGCATTTGAAAAACATGTTAAGTACTCTCAGTATTATCATAAAGTGAGGCATACAATATCAATAGAACGTGTCCAATGACCAATCATTAAGAGTGAATATTGTGTAAAACAAACAAATTAGTCAATGTTCATTTATACTAATTTATGAAACTAAGCGAGTGTATTGGTTTATAAGTGCAATATCTTGATGTCTGGCGATTTTGAGAATTTATACACCTAGGTGAACACGAGATTATAACGTGCCAAGATTTGTTGAGAATAAATTCACTAGCGAGAGTTGTTAAATATGTCAAAAATAGAAATGTTTACCTAACATGCGGGTACAATAAACTTTATCCAATAATTACAATATGACGTACTGTTGAAATCGATAAATAAAAAATTTAAAATTAAATATTCCAAATATAAATAAATTATAATATTAAAAATTTAAGACTAAATATTACATTGAGGAAAATGGAGGTAAAGCATTACGCGGCTAATTACGTCTCTTAGAATTTAAAAATATTGATTTGTGAACACATTCACGTGTTGTTGGACCGTGAACGAGCATTATGCATTCGTTAGCTCCCAACGGAAGCATTCGCACTTGATTGTTAATGAACTTCGTAAATGGAAAATTTTTAATAACGATTTATGTACGCTTCATTAGCACAGCAAAAAAATAAAAGTAAAAGTAAAAAACAAAATGTAAACAAAAAGTAAACAAAACATATTATAACCTTGTTTGTTTACCTTTGACAAGAAGATAAATAAAGCTTGACGCTTTGTTGTTTTACAGCGTGAATAAATCCCCCAAAGTTGACAACAAAAGTTCAAGTTTTCACGCTGTTTAATTTGGTCAATATGTGTGGGCTCCACTTGGAGGCCACAATGGGGCTTAATGCTTGGGGAGCTCTGCTGCCAACACTTGTCAGATTGACAGGCGGCCATTTCAAAGGAGCAACTTTTGGGAAACACGAACATCTGTGAATGTGGTCTTCATTCTCACAACTACGAGTATATTCTCTTTCTGACCGTGGCCTGTATCTTTTATCAACTATTTGGTTGCACTATAAATATTTTAGCCAGTGCAGCATTTGGTAAAATCAAAACTATTTAGAGCCAAGCTGAAAGTTTGCCAGCGTAAATAGTTCAGTCAAATGGAAATTTATGCGAAAACTTTCCAAAAAAAAGAAAACAATTCATAACAATTTGCGATAAAACTGGGGCAAAGAAAACTGTGCGAATGGGGAATACTCTCTCCTTGGTAATTACAGCCATACTTAATATTTCAAAGCTGCCTTGATTGATATAGAAATAATGTTAATACTCAATGTCACAGGGATAACACCAGCTATCATCTACCCTATTTTAACTAATAGTTTAAAATAAAAATGAAATTTGAAGTCGCATAAATATTTTTAGTTTATTACATGATTTTTGTTTTTTAATTTGAACAGGCAGAGAGTTGAAGTTTAAGCAGAATTAGAATTTAAGCATTCTGATTGTTGTTCTCATCGCCATCCTGATTCTCTTCGTTATTCGCTTCATTCTCATCTTCGGCTTCGGCATCGTCGTCCTGGTTATTCTCGTCTTCATTATTATCTTCATTGTCATTATTATCATCATTATCATCATTTTGATCGTTGTCATTATTGTCATTCTCATCGCCTTCAGATCCACCTGATGGTGGCTTGCCACCGGGAGGACCATGTGGACGTCCATGTCCGGGAGGTCCCTGGCCCAGTCCACCAGGACCATGGCCACCCAGTCCACCAGGACCATGGCCAGGAGGGCCCTGGGCTTCGCCGCCAGGGCCGCGGCGTGCCAATACGGCGACCAACAAGATCGCGAAAATTGCTAATGTAATAGCCCTCATGATGTAGTTTCGATTTGGTTTGATGGCGCTTTCTTCAGATAACGATCTATTTATAGGGCCCAGACTCCAGGCATCGCATATTTGTACAGTTGTCTTCGATTAACTGGGAAAAACATCTTGTTATGCACAATTATTGACACTGTTACTGTGCAAATACTAACAGCTATAAATGATATAATCTGCTGCTGATATATGTAATTGCTGTTGCAAAAATTTTTCCATAACAAAAGTACACATATCGATCGAATTGCATGAGTAATAAGCCAATTGAATACCACGTTTATTATTTTATGCCCAGCGATAAGAGTTGCGTTAAAACATTTTTGCGACCTATCGGAACTGACAATTGAACTTGAATTTCTGCCATTAACATTCTGTGCGGTAAGCAAAAATCAGCAAGTAATTTATTTATGGACTCTGCATAGAAGGCAATCTTAAGTGCCCCGAACATTATGATAATGTCATTTTAACAAATGAAAGTCTATGACATTCCTTTAAATCAATCGCAGTAATTGAAGTTTTGAAGTACTCAACAAGTTATCAACAATAAAAGATTGTGAAATCATTTGACTAACATTTTCTATAATTAGAATAAAACCATCTACTTATATTAATATATCATTTCGTTTCTTAACTATGTTGGATTCCAAATGCTTACTACGCTCGCTTAGCATCAAAATAATAATGATATTCTATTAATGTGCTCTCGTTGTTAGGGCGAACTTAGGACCTCGCCGAGCCGCTGCCCTCCTCTGCTTCTGTCGTTGTCTCAACTGTTTCTCCCGAACCTTCGGTCGTTGATTCCTCGGGCTCTACGGTAGCCTGGGTAGTTTCAGTCGGCTCTTCCGTAACTGTAGTAGACTCTTCTGGCTCTTCCGTTGATTGAGTAGTTTCCGTCGGTTCTTCGGGCGCCTGAGTAGTTTCTGCCGGCTCCTCGGTTACCTGAGTAGAATCTTCAGGCGTCTCGGGTGCTTGAGTAGTTTCTGTGGGTTCGCCGAAAGACTGAGTAGTCTCCTCGGGTGCCTCAGTAGACTCCTCGGGTACCTGTGTAGTCTCTTGTGGTGCCTCTGTCGACTCCTCGGGTGCAACTGTAGTCTCTTCTGGTGCCTCTGTCGACTCCTCGGGTGCCTGTGTAGTCTCTTCTGGTGCCTCTGTAGACTCATCGGGTGTCTGTGTAGTCTCTTCTGGTGCCTCTGTAGTCTCCTCGGGTGCTACTGTAGTCTCTTCGGGTGCCTCTGTAGTTTCCTCGGGTGCTACTGTAGTCTCTTCGGGTACCTCTGTAGACTCCTCGGGTGCCTGTGTAGTCTCTTCAGGTGCCTCTGTAGACTCCTCGGGTGCAACTGTAGTCTCTTCTGGTGCCTCTGTAGACTCCTCGGGTGCCTGTGTAGTCTCCTCGGGTGCCTCTGTAGACTCCTCGGGTGCCTGTGTAGTTTCCTCGGGTGCCTCTGTAGACTCCTCGGGTGCCTGTGTAGTCTCCTCGGGTGCCTCAGTAGTCACTTGGGGTGCCTCAGTTGTCACCTCGGGTGCTTGGCTACTTTCAATTGGCTGTTCAGGGGCCTGAGTTGATTCTACAGGTTTTTCGGGAGCCTGGGTAGTCTCCACTGGAGCTTCTGTGGTGCTTGGCAATGCTGTTGGTTGTTCAGGACGCCTTCCATGTCTTGGGAAGTTCGGATGCCCCCAACGGTCGTCTCTATGCCAACCGCTCTCATCTTTGTGCCAGCCGCCAAACCTTCCCTCCCATCTATCTCCATGCTTATTCCAGCGACCATGATCCAGATTGCCTACTCTGTCGTGCCATTGATCATCGCGATGGATGTTTCCCGCCCAGCCGCCTTGATTACGTCCCCAGCCAAAGTCATTCGGCCTGGCCGCGACCACGACGTAGAGAGCCACGAATATCGCAATTGTTAGAACCTTCATTTTACTATTGTTCGATGTATACTAAATTGCCCGGAGCATAGCCCGGGCATTTTATATCACGAAAGCAAGGGGCTATTGGCAGCAAGTTACCATGGCTCGCAGACATGCTGGCCATTCATGTCTAAAAAAAAAAAGCATTTGTTATCTAATCGCTATCTACGCTACAATGTCTGATAATGAAAAGGGCAAAAAAAGTGAAATTTCATTGCGGAGCAACCGGCGATAGGTCTGCGGGATTTCTTTTCGTTCTTAATTATGTTCTTTCGTTGGTTGATCTAGCTTTGAGTAACCTTGAAAATTGGCGTTGGGCAGGTTAAGGTTTTATTTGACCTTATGGTATTTTCCGCTTCAAAATAAACAATAACAAGGAACTGAAGCTTATTCGATAGTCGTCTAACCTTCGGGTATTTTCCACAGACCAATTGCTAATGATTGAACCACCACAGGCGGAGCTTGAGTTGTCTATGATCAATTACCAATCACAAGACTTTGCCAGACTTGATAAATGGGGGCGTTCACATTGTCCAAGTTGATCAGTTTGCGGATTAGTTGATTGGCCGACAGCCTTGGGGCTAATCATATTCTTTAAAAATTTCTCTGATTTATTTAACGGTTTTTTGACTACTCTATGTCCAATAGGTTTTATTGGCTTCCCAGACTTTTACGCATTGGCCAATCAATGCTAATATGTGAAAATTGTAATTGGCATTAAGTCTTATGATACGATAACGAAAATTGATTGATAAGAAATACTTTCTACTGGCCTTGATCATGATACGTATACATGTTGGCTATCATTAGTCATTCAAAAATCATCTAGAATGCCTCAATGTTATCTACATTGACTTGTTTACACACAGTTTGTTATCTGAAAGCTGCTCGAGTTTGCAAATTATTGTAAATATTTATTCATTTGGATGCAGCAAACAGCGAAAACCGCTAATCAACTCTTTAATTATAAAGAAAAATAATAAAATTAGCAAACAAAAACTCAGAAATGCTTATCACACTTTGGGCTTAACTTGTCAAGTTAAGTGATTTATTATTTGATCATTAAAAACCCATTTTCAAATATTAATTTAAATATATTTAATAATTCATTGCAGAATTGGTTATCTTCAAATTTTTTAGATGTTCAGACTTTCATTATATCATAAATAGCAAAAGTTCTCTCTTATTCAATTCCTTACATTATTTAATTCAGACGTCAATTGACTGTCAAAGACCTGTATTAACTTATCTAGAAACTTTCATAACTTGGCTATTCATGAAGATATTTGTGCTAAACAAGCGTAACAAAGTGAGAATCAAGTCAAACAGTTACTGAGTTGAAAACTTTTTGAATTAAGAATTTGTTGTGCACTGTAAGCAGAAGTTAAAAAAAATGAATGCATAAAAAATTGGATCTCTCACTCTCTCTCCCTTTCTTTTTTTCTATTTTCAGGATGAGTACTCGCTGGCCAAGCGGAATAAGCCGTCGCTGTCTATTGTCAATCCGCTGGATGTGCTGCGCCAGCGGCTGCTCTTGGAGATTGCGCGCAGACAGATGAAGGAGAACACTCGGCAGGTGAGCGAAGCGAGGCGAAGAGTACAGGTGGCCGGAGGGTATTCATTGTCCGGCTTGGTATTTTTAATAAGCGCAAATGAGCACTGAAAAACTTTTCATTATTGTTTTGTTCAACTCGCAAGATAAACAAAAGAAATGCCTGCGTAATATGCAATTTTCATTTGAGAGTGCGATTCAATGTAGATGGAAAACTGTTGCAACTAATCAAAATTAGAGTTGCAAATGGAAGAGCAAGTTGGACAGCAACTTCAAAGTCCATGAAATGCACATCGCTTGCGATAACTTTTTTAATTTGCCAGCCAACTGAAAGGGAAGAATGTGTTTTTATTTTTTGTTGTTAAACAAATGCCAAATGCCTGGCTGGCAAGGTCAGGTTTCCAGCATCTCTGTTTCTCTGCTGCCCGTATCTGGCCACGTTGCTGCCCATTTGTCAGACAATAGCCCAAAGGCGAGTCTTATCGCTAGGTATTGACAGACCCGCATTGGGCAGACATGTAAATAACACTGAGGTAGATATCAAAAGGTTAGCGGAACGAATCTGTTCCAATGGGTATGCCGGACCTAAAAATGCCCTTTAATTAAATCGATAACGATTCGTTTTCTCAAAGAAAATGAATTAATTTTTCCATACTTTCTTTTACTTTTTATTCAAAACTATTGGTAAAAACCTTTCACCCGCTTACAGTTCAACATTTGGTTTCTCAAAGAGCCTTTCTCAATCAGTTGGCATGTGCAGGGTATATAACAAAAAGGCTTCCGAAGCTTAAGCATGGTTGGCAGCTAAACAGGCAAAGGCTTAGAGCATCCCTTCTCTGTACGTTAAAGGGGAAGCCAACGCGTCGTATGCGTAATACGAAAAATATTTCGCCCTGGCAACAAAGTAAAATTTATTTGGCTACCTAAATGTTGATGCAGCAGCCCACGGCGTTAGGTAAATTGTGGTGAATAAAAAAAAAAAAATCAAACGTTTTAATGGCAGGAATTCAAATGATTTGGCCCTTGGCTGCCTCTCGACTAACGCGGATTCTTCGCCTGCAGATGAGAGCGGGTCACAAGAAATTGTGGGCTCCATTTACACATGTCAAGGCACACGTATTGATTTGTCAAAGGGATATTATAAATTGCTGCATGAATGCTAGCGCCGTGAAAGGAAAGCTCTCGAGTGCATACGCACAAATGGGTTTGGGTAACGAAAGAGTTCAGAACAGAAAACTGAAGACTTATGTGCCTGCCTTCCAAAACTTTAATAGAATACTAAATACAATATATTTTTATATGCAATCGGAATCGTTTATAATGTGGTACCTTCCTCTGGCTCCAAGGTCGTCGATTCCTCAGGCACAACTGTGGTCGACTCTTAAAGCTCGACTGTGGTCGAATCTTCAGGTTCGACTGTGGTCGAATCTTCAGGTTCGACTGTGGTCGAATCTTCAGGTTCGACTGTGGTCGAATCTTCAGGTTCGACTGTGGTCGAATCTTCAGGTTCGACTGTGGTCGAATCTTCAGGTTCGACTGTGGTCGAATCTTCAGGT
>JAWNOM010000049.1:0-11258 GCA_035045965.1 Drosophila aldrichi
GCGTATTTAAATAGCCAAGTCTATATAGGCCTATTCCTTTGATCTATCCTATCTATTTTTTCGCTTGATTGATATACTTTTGAGAGCTAAACCCTTAATTTTTATCTTCTTTACAAAATCTCTTAACTCCAAGAGATCAAAATCCTTATCGAGCTATAGTTAGTTATCGCATGATTTGAGGACACTAAAGTTGGAGAATATTGTAAAACTTATATGAGTGATATATACCATCTTGACTTAGCATTATTCCACATTGTAAGCTTCAGCAGAATTGCCCATGTAATTCACAATATGAATTCTGTTCGATATATTATGATATATTTTCGATATGAACAATATGAATTCTGTTTGATATATTACGATATATTTTCGATATCAACAATATGAATTTTGTTCGATCTATTACGATATATTTTTCGATATTTTCGATATCAACAATATGAATTTTGTTCGATATATTACGATATATTTTCGATATAAACAATATGAATTCTGTTCGATATATTACGATATATTTTCGTTAAGTCAACAATATTAATTCTGTTCGATATAGCATGATATATTTTCGATATCAACAATATGAATTTTGTTCGATCTATTACGATATATTTTTCGATATTTTCGATATCAACAATATGAATTCTGTTCGATATATTGCGATATATTTTCGATATCAACAATATGAATTCTGTTCAATATATTACGATATATTTTCGATATAAACAATGTGAATTCTGTTTAATATATTAAGATATATTTTTCGATATCTTCGATATCAACAATATGAATTCTGTTCGATATATTACGATATATTTTCGTTATCAACTACATTAATTCTGTTCGATATATTACGATATATTGAAGATATCAACTAAACAGTTTAAAATCAGAAATATGCTGTATTCTAGGGTATCTTCCTGTTGTCCCGCTGTCACTAATATGGCTAGTATTATTTTCTTCAGACTATTTTTTGTTTTTTTTTTGTTTTTGTTCCTTTCGTTTCTTTGCCGGCATTTTCATTTGTGTGGGACTAGGCCCAAGTGGTTGCCGCCTGCAGTTGCGGCGCAAAACTTTGCACAGCCTGTGAATTAATTAAAAGATGAACTGGGCAAAAGGAAACCGAACCGAGCGAGTCAACAGGCAGCGCCCTGCTTCGTAGGCCAAGTCCAAACAGTGCCTGGACTTGGCACAACCCGTTAACAAACTCCGCTAGTTTCATTGAACGCAAACTTTTAATCTAAATGATAAGAGCCCCGCCGCTTCCTCTGAGGTGTGTGCGAGAGGTGAGGGCGCTGGAGAAAATATGATATACTTCTAAATGAAAAGACTTTTGCCTTGGTCAGTCAAAAGATCATTCGAAACTCTTTCAGTCCGGCACAAGAAATCTGTGTGAAAAGCCTCAAACTTTAGCCCCAAGCCTAATTAATAGCTGAGTCTAGTGTTGTAAAACGAATTGTGAGTGTGCAAATTTGAGTGTATTTGCATTGCGCTCTCGAGAGATGCAGCAGAAGACAAGCCTTAGGGGCAGACTATCATTGATCCATTGATCAATTTACTTGAGAGTCGATTGGGTATCTGTCAGTCGGGCATAGCCCCATATTCACAATGCTTAAGTGCAAAAGCGAATATGAATCTGAAACATAAACGTTGAACAGGCACGTAAGAACAGGCAAGGTGGGCATCTGGGCAAAAGTAGGCGTGGTCGCCAAAGGATAACCGAAATGGACGCTGGAAAAGCGCCTTTGCATGTTCTCGCTCCATTGGCTTTCAATTAAGATTCAGCGTCGTTGTGTTTCAATCATCATTTGCGAGCAAAACAAATTTTCGCACATGCAGTAGCACATGTCACACCCGCACACACACACACACGCACACACACACACACACACACGTGAGCGAGTAAAATGTAGATTTGTGCGCGCTGCGTGACGTGCGGGCCAGAGTTTGCTCATGGGCCGACCGGAAATGGCGGCTAACATGTTGCCAAATGCCTATACAGAATGTCCTCTATATCTCTATGTATGTGTGCGTGTGCGTGTGTGTGTGTGTGTGCAACACAAATGCAATTTGTATAATTGACTGTGACTGTTGCCTCCGCTTGGCTCGGCTTAGTCCAACTCTGCTCGACGGCTCCAAAGGGCGTCTATTCGAATTTGAATATATGAATCTGTCTGTGTGTGTGTGTTGGTGTGTGTGTGTTGGTGTGTGTGTGTGGGCTGGTATAAGTTTAAACAATTTGTACAGCTAAATGGGTTGGGTGCTGCTGCTGCTGTTGCATTTTAGTTTTGGTGCGGTTTTTGGTTGCTGGCTCTTTGGGCCTTTTGCCGTGGCTCATAGCCTCGCCCCCCGCTGCCCCCCCCGCTAGTCGTTGTCGAGTTTCAGAATTTGTTTGTGGTAAAATGCAATTAAAAAGAGATTTACAAGCTTAGCAATGACTGAGAGATGGCCATGCTGTGCGCCCGAGATGCCATCTGAACGAAATACAATATAAATAAAAGCGTACATTTTGCGAGCATACTGCAAAAATACTGCAAAAATACTGCAAATTCAATCTGTCATTCAGTCGAAATGAATGGCCATTAACTGTGCGTATTCATATGATTCACTCTGTCGCCTCTGTCGCATTCACAAGTTACTTATTCAATTTGAATGCCAATTATTTACAGCGACCAAGGGAATTCGAATCACACACTCATATCTCTTTCTCTGTCTCTCTCTCTGTCTTTTTCTCTTTTTCCTTCTCTATCTCTTTCTCTCTTCTTCTGCCTTTGTCAACGTTTTGTCACAGTACAAATGAATTATGTTTAAAATCAGAATAAATCAGCAGCTGCATTCAGAATTCAAGAAAAACCCGAGTCAGATAACCCAGAAAGCTCGAAGGGGATGGGGAGGGGGAGTGGGGGGGGGAGGCAGACATTCGCATTCAGTTGAAAATCCCAGTTGGCTCATTTGGTGAGCAGCTGAGTTAACAGTTTCAATTCTAATTCGTTTTTAAAAGCGACTTTGAGATATTTACATAGCAATTAATAAATGCCATAATAGGCAGCAGTAACAATAACAATTACAACAACAACAACAACAACAACAACAACAATGAAAGCCGCCAGCGTCAGCAGAAGGACAAGCGCAAAGGACAATGGCACAGCAGGAGTCGGTGGGAGCGGCGCATGGGGGGGGAGGGGAAAAAAAGGTGCATGTAAATATTTGACAAAAGCATTAAACGAACAAAAAGGACAACAATGAAATGTAATGAAATGAAATGACAAGCGCCAAAGGAAGAGGCAAAAATGCCAGAAAGAGAGAGAGAGACGGAGAGAGAGAGAGAGAGACAGCAAAAGCTAAAGGATCATTCAAATATTCATATATAGATATACATATATATATATTTGGGAACTTTTTATACACCGCTCTATTTGCAATTTATAAATGACAACCACAAAGTCACGATATGTCAAATTAAAAATGATAATAATTCAAATCGAAAGCCAACAAGAAAAAAAAACATAGACAGACATCGAGACATCAATGTCAACAATCTCTTAAAAGCAAGCACTCTGCAAACAGGCGGCAATCGAGCTTAACTGACTGCACAATGAGGGTTCAGAGAATGGAATATTGTTGTAATGATAGATAGGATATAGATAGGATAGAGGTATGTGCTGCAGAGATGAGTAGATATGCTCCAAGAAACAGTGAAGAGCTGGGCTTCCCTCTACACTCCTCCCTCCCATGAATGTTAAGCAAGCTGAGCGAGCCTTGTAGAGCACCAATATGCTCTTATTATCTAGCTAGCGTGTAAAAAAGCAAATCAGAAAGTTTTTTTTTCACACACACACACACACACACACACTTTGAACCTGCTGTACAATTGCATTTGTTTGCGGTTGCTACGGAGTAAACCTAAGCCAGCAATGCCAATAATTGCTTGAGTGTGTGTGTGTGTGAGAGACCGTGAATTACATCACAGGCGAGACAGATGCACACACACACACACACACACACATGCACACACCCACACACCCTTGCACACTGGTCACATCCTTAACGCAGTTTCCTCTCAGCTCAGTGTCAGAGTGACTCGTGCCACGCCCCATTCATTGGCTGCATAGCAGTTCGTAAATTTCGAAAATTACATTTAGAATTTTGCTATCGGTTTGCCCTCTTACCTACGCTACCCTAACTGAGAGCATTGCAGCTAGCGCAAGGCTTTCGACATTTGCCTGAAGATTTCAGCTATGAATGGATTTTTCATTAATATTTCGCACAGTTTATCGTTAATGTTGACTTGCTTTTATTTTATTGCTGTATGCTACTTCTTCTGCTTCTTCTTTTTCATTCATTCGCTTGAACTGTTTTTGTACTATAAATATTTGGTATGCTTTGTTTCGTTGCTTCAGCGATTGCAAACAGTTTGTTGTTGTTGTTGTCTCTCCGTCTGGCGCTTCTTGAATATATTTTCATGTTTGCCTTGGCTGATTGTAATGCAATTTGTATGCATTGTGCATGACAAACAAAAAAGCCGAACCTGTGCAGTTAGGTCGCACCCCAACACCAAGGGACAGGGGGAGAGGGAGGGGGAGAGGGGACGGGGTAAGGTAGGCAGTCAGCCAATCATTGAGCTTGGCGCTCCAGGAATACTTTTAAGAATATGCAGCAGCAGCAGGAGCAGCAGCAGGAACAGCAGCAGGAGCAGGAGCAGGAGCAGGAGCAGGAAACAGCAACAACAGCGACAGCTGCTGCAACAACAACTGTTCGGAAATTATGTTGTGCAAAAACTTGAAAGTTATTGCAGCATACACACACACACACACACACATGCACACACACACACTCGCATGCCGGCAAGCAAATAAACAACGAATTATTTCTAGAATGAAAATTAGTTTTGCTTACGGAATTCTTCTTTGTTGCATTCCAATGCAATCTGGCAATCAATTGAAGCATTTACCAACAACAACAACAACAGCAGCAGCAACAGCCTCCAATTGATGCCACAGGCAATCGCAGTGATTTGCCAGCTGCCACAAATTCATCAACTAAACAAGTTACTAAAATTACTCCCACTTCTCTGGCCACTCAACTACGGCCGGCTTCAACCGGAAAAATGTCTAAAGTAAGTGAGCGAATCAAGTTGAAACTCTCTTCCAAAAAGGTGTTGAATTTTATTGATTTTTGTGCGTTGATTGAAAGGGTTTTCAAATGGAAAGCGGTGTGAAATGCAATTTAAGAAATGATTGAAAGAGATATAGAGAGATGGACAGTGTGGGTGTGAGAGATAGAGGAAAAGAAGGTCAACGTAGTTAGCCGAAATCTTTGGCCTTAACTCTCCATAGAAACATGCCACTTGGGTGTGGCCACAAACGGCGGCGCATGTTGCCAAGAGTATTCGAGTCGCTGAATCACGTCACGTGTCACGCAAATGGTGCTGGCCTACAGTAGCAGAAGCTGCAGGAGCAGGAGCAGCAGGAGGAGCAGGAGTAGCAGCAGCAGGAGCAGGAGGAGTAGCAGCAGCAGGAGGAGCAGCAGCAGCAGGAGAAGCAGGAGCAGGAGGAGTAGCAGCAGCAGGAGCAGGAGCAGGAGCAGCAGGAGGAGGAGCAGGAGAAGCAGCAGGAGCAGGAGCAGGAGAGGCAGCAGGAGCAGGAGCAGCAGCAGCAGGAGCAGGAGCAGCAGCAGGAGGAGCAGGAGTAGCAGCAGCAGGAGCAGCAGGAGGACCAGGAGCAGCAGCAGGAGGAGCAGCAATTTCAGCTGCGCTTTGCAACAAACTTTCAATTCGCATGAGGCAGGAAACGGCGGGATCAGCACTCACAGCTGGTGGTTACCCTTGCCTATATCTCTCTCTCCTTTACACTCTCCCTCTCACTCTCTTCTTCTACACGCTTAAGCTGCAAACTTTTGCTTGCAAGTGCAGCAAAGAAAAAAGTTTCGAGCTGTAAACACGCTTAGAGCAAGGTCCGAACAAAGAGATATTGGCTTCATTTGGAAGCTGAACTGGAGTTAAGCTAAATAAGTAGGGAGTCGGCAAATGCACATATGCATTAAATGCATAAGTGCAAAAATATGTGCGCGTATACCCTGCACAAAATTCGCAGGAATGTGGAGTGTATGCAGCTCAAGCTGTCAGTCATTGCGTAAATAGTCATGTTGATTCCAACAACTTGAAGCTGAAGAGCTATTGGCGAGAAGAGCTAACCCGATATACCCTGTAATTGTGGCAATGGGGTATAATGCACGGGCTGAGGAAGGTATCTCTGATATGAATATCGGGTATCGTTCTATCAAGCGAGCCCTACCTTATATATTACGTTTCCTGAATACTTTTATCTTCTTCACAAGAGATCTATAAAAATTTGTGAGTAATTTATTGGATAAACTCTCTTACAATTCAAGGGAAAGCTTGTCAATCTCATTTCGTTGGGTATTTCCAAGTCGAGCACCGCCCACTGGCGTATTCTTAGTTGTTATTTATGTCAGAGGGCAACTCCTACTTTTCTTTTATGCAAGTGCATACTATAGCAAGGCAGTGGAAAGGAACGCATACTGCAATTTGTATGACATTCGCAGTGACATTCTACGCTGAGTAAGGCACGCAATGAGGGGACACGAGAGAAATGCGCAGGCGGCGGGGCAAAGTGAGTCAAAAGTATTTATAAAGAATGGCAGGGAACGGCCCACAGTCCACGCGAATGGACAGCAGCAGGAGCAGGAGGAGGAGAGCAGTTTAAAGGCAAAGCTCAAGCTTCAACTGAAGCTGTTGCTGCTGCTTCTGCTGCTGTTGTTGTTGTAGTTGTAGCTGGAAGCTGCATCAAGACGATATACGAGAGATAGTCGAAGCGATAGCCACATGGACCGTTCGTTGCCTTGGCAAGCAGGTCACATTGCACATGGCTTGAAACGCTTGGAGCAGTCTAATAGTCGTTCGCTTGCAATTTAGATGAATTTCTGTTTGGCTTGCGCATCGAGCAAGGCGCAAGGCAAGAAGGCAGCAGGCGGGAGGGAGGAGGCATGGTCAGCCATCAGCTGTAGTTGTAGCTGAGCCACTGGCGAAACCATTGTGCTGACGTCTACTCTATATTAAATGTGCATGTGTGTGCGTGTGTGCGTGTGTGTATGTGAATATGATATAAGTCCAACATGTGTTGGGGCTGCTGGCTGCTTGTATTGGGCCTTGTCCATGCCCCGGCGTTGAACTAAAAACAACAAATGCTGAAACGCGTTCACTTTCAGCTAAAATTCAGCTGCACAACGTTCGAGGGGGGAGGGGGGGTTTTTCCAGACACTGCAATAAACTATTTGCTGGCACTGGCGCTGCTTAAGGCAATTGGAGCTTTTGTTAACGTAGACGTTAGCACAGCAGAGCACAGCACGGCCCCCAGCGACCCCACCATTGCTAGCTGGCATTACTTATAGCCGCAGGCCAGCCAAGTGATGTCATTGTTAAGGCTAACAACAACTAAAAACAAGTTGGAGTTTAGTCGGTGAAATTGACCGACTATGAGATACCATTTAGAGGAGAGCTGGGAGCTCTTGAAATGTTGAAGAAGTTTGGAATGTCCGCATGAAGCATAGACCATTTAGGGAGAGACATAGACTATTTAAGTGCGATTTTAGTCATACACTGTTATCGATATCGATATATTGATGTTGAATATGTAATTTGATCGGCTCTTAAAAGACGGAGGCTAGACAGAGAGAGAGAGATGGATAATGCAAGAGACTGCCAAGCTTCTGTCGCCGATTTTCCGTTCTCAGCAACATTGAATGATGTCTCAGTTGTAATCTTACAACTGCGTCCAAGATGGAAGCCAGAGCGCACAATAAAATATCCACAAATCTAGCTGATTATAGTCTCTCTTACGATACCAATGCGCCGCACAAATCTACCCCGCCCGCTTCCCGCTCGGCTGCAGAGCTGCTAACAGCTTCAGCAATCGGATACCTTGCCGGGGCCACACGCCTTGGCACTTTGCTCGAATGCTGCACAGCGTCTGGGATGACCTTCGAGGGAGCATTGCCCTTGGGGCTGCCCTTTATTATATGTAGGGTATCAGTGCATCAGCTACTAGAACAGGACAGCAGGAAGAATTGACTTGAGCCAGATCGTATAACGGTAATCACATAGCTGTCATAGTGGTCAGCACTTGGAAAGTGTATTTGGCCGTCGGTCTGACTGGCCTGGCCTGGCCTGCCCTCTGTTTGCCCCGCATTGCCTGTGGACTTGGCTTTCGCACCATTTGTTTTGTGCTGCTTGACGCTTTGTGCGTTCAATTGAGTGCAAGTGCAATATTTTGATTTGCAATTGTTTGGCGAGCTGCTTCCTGCTGACCAGCGGCTCTCCATCCACTCCACTCTACGCCACTTCACCCCAGTTCGGTTTTAGTTGACCAGCTCCAGCAGCTGCAGCCGGGTCGGGCCCCAACCAGCGGAAAGCTCTTTTGTTGTGCTGTTTTAATTGCTGGCGCAGATTTTCAGCGCTCTGCTGTTTTTGTCATTCTTTATTGCTGCAGGCCAGTCGAACGACTGAGAGAATGAACAAATGACAGACTAACTGAATAAATAAATGAATGCATGCACATACTATTAGAATGAATTCTATCCCACATCTGCTGAGGTCAGCGAGTCAATTTCTAGCGAAAATGTTGCAAAATATTGATGTCATGTAAAAATAAAAATATAATTACAAGTATATTCAATTATACTCTCTAGGAAATTTCATTTGTTATCACAAGATCTATAAATTATTTATTAAAAAATATAAATAAATTATACATACATACATACATATATGCTGTAGCATACATTTGCATCAACATCTATGTGAATGTATGAGGCTGTCTAATTTGATCATTTTATGCCAATCACCTGTGCGCTTCACCAAAATCATCCTGTCTCGCTCAGACTGCCCAATTCGAGCCGCCTGCTATTCGTCAAACGAAATTTCAACTAAGCTGCCAAAGCACTTAAGTAGTCATCACTCTCCCACTCAGCTAAAGCTGGCGGCCTACGTTCAGCAGCCATTAACGTTGTCTCGCTCGCTCACAATGAGTTGAGCAGCTTCAGGCAGAATTGAGCAGCGAGCAACTAAAACGCAAACTCACTCGGATAAGATTTTTACAACGACTCGCTCTCTCTCACTAA
Source organism: Drosophila aldrichi (assembly GCA_035045965.1). NCBI lineage: Eukaryota > Metazoa > Arthropoda > Insecta > Diptera > Drosophilidae > Drosophila > Drosophila aldrichi. The sequence goes on from JAWNOM010000049.1 coordinate 9,136, forward strand.
TACTAGTGCAAGAGCAGCAGCCAATCACGACAGAAGTGAGCACAATTAGGCAACTGTAAACTGTTTTTGCTATGCATTGCAGAGTGTGAGAATGTGTGTGTACATGTATGTATTTAAAATTGAGTTGAGTGAGTGAGATGAATGATGAATTAAGTTGTTAATATAGCAAACTTAAAAATGGCATTAAATGTATATTATTTTATGGATATTTGTACTACATACATATACATCTATTTACAGCTAGCTGCAGATTGGCTTAGATTAATTGCTTGGCTAGCTTTTTAAGCTACTGCCCATATATTTACATATATATATATATATTAATGTAAACCACATTTAATGCGCCTAGTTAACTATTCTACCACAATTGAGCTGAAAATCCATGTAGTTTTCGAAATGAAAACGAATAACTATTCAACGTTACCAACAAAATGGAGCGTAATTAAATAAAATTAGATGTGTAAGCTTTGATTGCATTAATTATTGTTTTAATGAGTTACATTTTTCTGTCAATTTGTGTGCTCGCAAATTAATTAAACTTCTCGTTTAGTTCCTTTTGTCCTGTGTAATATTCTATGTGCATTAACGCCACAGGCTTTACCCTAACTGCGAGTATTTAACTGTTTAGATGTGATCAACCAATTATACAATATATATATCTAAAAATAACATCTCTTAGTGAAATAACTGTAGCTTGTAATGCTCTATATTAACTAAATCTATTTAATTTCAGTTGTTCTTTATTCTTGCAGTCTTTTCTTTTAATATTAAATAGCTGTCAGTGTATCAAGTCGACTGCTAGAAGTTTGCTTGTGTTTTAGAATGTTTCAACAAATTTTTGCAGCTGCGCTGCGAGGCGTTGGCAGTCAAGCGCAAAAACAATTGCATGCCACGCCCACGCCAGAGACTCTGACTACATACATATATGAGAACTATTGTATAGTTCATGTGTGTGTGCGTGTGTGTGTGTGTGTGTGTTTGTGCTGGAGTAATCGCACAACATGAAATTCTATGAAAATTAAAACAGCCACAACAAACATAAATTAAGTGCGCTGCTTCATCTACTACGTGGCATGTCGAGCTAGGTAAACAGACAGGGTACGGCCAGTGGGCGTGGCTGTGGCAGAGAGGGCGGGCTGCTGCTGCTGCTGCTGCTGCTGTTGCCTGGCTCCAAAAAATGATTTGTTGCAGTTGCATGCCAGTGCAAGTTGTTGTTGTTGTTGTTATTGTTGTTGTTGTGCTCCATTTTGGTTGCACTAACAGCTACTTCTGCTAATGCTGTTGCATTTTTATCATGCATTAATAATATCGAGCAACATATGTTAGCAATAACGTGCACAGCATGGCTGCCCAATGCCATCGAACCGGCCAACCTGCCGCACCGAACTTATCTGGCTGTACTGGTTCCATGGCTCTGCGGAATATCTGAGCTATTATTGCATAAAGTTTTACTTTTATCTTGGCCAGCTTTGCGCTTACCAAACTTCTTAGCCAAGAGTTGTAAAAAAGCTAACCGGGTAACGGAACAACAAACTTGTGCCACTTGCCCAGCATGAGGCATGCTTTACTAACCAAAATATCTATATGTACTACCCGCCCTTCCTCTCTCACTATAGATATAGATATAGATATAGATATAGATATAGATATAGATATAGATATAGATATAGATATAGATATAGATATAGATATAGATATAGATATAGATATAGATATAGATATAGATATAGATATAGATATAGATATAGATATAGATATAGATATAGATATAGATATAGATATAGATATAGATATAGATATAGATATAGATATAGATATAGATATAGATATAGATATAGATATAGATATAGATATAGATATAGATATAGATATAGATATAGATATAGATATAGATATAGATATAGATATAGATATAGATATAGATATAGATATAGATATAGATATAGATATAGATATAGATATAGATATAGATATAGATATAGATATAGATATAGATATAGATATAGATATAGATATAGATATAGATATAGATATAGATATAGATATAGATATAGATATAGATATAGATATAGATATAGATATAGATATAGATATAGATGACTCATGGTATGTGATATGGTAGA
>JAWNOM010000050.1:2500-30636 GCA_035045965.1 Drosophila aldrichi
TATAGTACAAGTTATATGTATGACAAATTTTTAAATATATGACAAAGTATAATATATTTTGAATAAAATATATATATATATAACATATTTCAAAAATCAAACGAATATGGCTATCATTATATAGCATTCATGTTCGTTATTATAATATTGACATTTTTCATTATATATAATTTCGTTCAAATATATTTTTTTATTTTCACATTACTTAATATTATATCACACATTGCATAAATCCATATAAAGAATTTTGCATTTTTATTTTGATGACAATTTATAATTTATTCACTTGTATAATATGTGTGATTATATATTAAGTAAAACACACCACATACGTAACAATAATAAAATATCATTACTTTATTAATATGTGGATGGATGTGCTTGTGATGTAGTTAAATAATATATGACAAAAATTTTAAGTATTTGACAAATTAAAACCAAGTAGTAAACATTCGAAAATGCTCGTTACAAGGTTTGTTTTTCTTTTTTTTCCCGAGGTAAAATTTCCAAATTGGATTATCTTACAACGGGAACATGTATAAGTTTTAACGATAAATGGAAACCAATTAATGTATACATTTGATTACTAAAGAACCAAAGTACCTTGGCAAAATTTCACATTTATCTATTTTAATATCGCATGCCAAGTACACAAAGGTAACAAATAACGATATATAAGAAACTCAATTAACCGAGTATATGACATATTTTTACAATTATATGTTTTCAACATATAATGTGATCAGCAACCACTGCTCATCATGTATAGGTTTTTTTGTCAACTACTGTCTGTCCACTGAGACTGAGACTGGGCGTCTGCCGCCGGCCGCCACTGCTACCTCGATTTGAATATCGCGCGCACTCGCTATTCGCTAATCAGATTCAGACCGCTCATCTCATGACGACAATCAGAGCAAGACTGCCCAACAGCGCCTCCACCAATATAGAATCGAATCGAATCTCTCTCCAATTCAGATTCCATAGAAGCCCTAAATTCAGCCAACTCCAGCTTTAAAAACAGTTGCATCACACAACACACTCCCAAGAGAGTGTGCCATGCGATGCAACTGCAACGGCCGGTAGATGGCTGAAAAAATAGGGCAGACGCTGTCAAACAGTCATTATTGCAATTATCATCCCTATACAATACCTAGTATTTTTCAAAAGGAATTAATTGGCGCCCAAATTATGCATATCGATGAGACAATCGATATCGATACTTTTTGCATAATTTGGGCACAATTTGCTTGCAGGGATGCTATTACAGCCACGCAGGGCTGCCAACATCTTATTTGCAACTTAACATACGAGCAAACTGTTAAGATTTAAATGTGTGTGTGTGTGTGTGTTAGTGAATGTAACTTATCGATAATTGTGTTGGCGTTGATGTACAGAAATTGTGCGTGTGTGTGTATCAACTAAGAGCTAAGTGAATTGGAATTAACAATTAGAAAAAAGAAAAATTATAAGAATACAAAAATATTACGAATATTACTAAAAACTACTTAATAATACTAACATTAATATTGTGTATTGTGTGTAAGTGTGTGATTAATGAAAATATACAAGTGTCTCATATTTACAATTCTAAATTTATGACAACAGGTTATTCATTCATTCTGATGGCAGCTTATCCGGTGGAGGGGGACAAGCATCAAAGGCGGTGACAGCCAGTCGCCGAAACACTGGCAATCTGGCATGTGGAGTGACAACATCCAAGGGCGAATGCAGCTGAGTAGAATTTATGTCATCTATTGTTGTTATTGTTGTTATTGTAGAATCAGCAACTGCAATTGCAGTTGCCATTTCAATTGGATTTTTCTGATTATTTCCAGCATCATCGATGGCACTGGAAATGGCATTGGCAATGGAAATGGAAACGGCACCAGCACTAGCACCAGCAATAGCACCAGCACCAGCACCAGAATTGGCATCATCGGGATCAGCATTGGCATGGACATCAGATGATCTCACACCAATGCCAGTATATTGGCTGGCATCAAAGCTGACAGTGGCACCAGCAATGCCATCAGTACTGGCACCCAGGCAGCCAGTACATGCATTGACTGCAGCCGCATAAGCAACTGCATGGACATCATTATGGTCATCAGCGTGGACATCTTTTAAGTTGTGTGCACGATAGTACACCATGGGGGTTCGCTCGCAACTAATGTTAGCCGCAGCTCGCCTTCTTTATTTGCGTCATTACTGTAGAGCAACATATGCAAATGTTATAGACCTAGGACTAGGTGGCAACATTGCCTATTATCTTAAGATTATTTTAAATTATTAGGGCAGGGTGGTAACCTTCCCTGTTAACATTACAGCATTGTGTCTGTAGAGACGATGTGGCAACTCTTTTGTTTACAAACAATGTTTTAGCAAATACAATTGAGAAAAATTAATATGAATAAATTTACATTAATTAAACAAGGACTGATGTTAAAAGATGCTTTGGTGATGACTTCGTGGTTGGTCTGGAGTTTCAAGTCCGAGCTGGCAGTGTGAGTATGATCAAGATAACTGTGGAATAATTGTTGTTTGTTTCGCGCAGCAACTGGCGGAGCAGAGTCCATGTTTGGCGAGGCGCCTCGACCGGAAAAACAGTGACAGGCTTTGTAGGCAGGGATGCTGGCTCACATATTTGTGGTTGCATATGCGCGTAAGCACTAGTCATGCCGTCTGGCCATGCGCACATTCCAATTTGTCGTCCTCTTTATAATCCTTGTGGGCTGCTACGCGAATGGCGAATATTGAGTGGGCAACGCTACGAGGTGGCGAGTATTCTGGTTGGCAGCATGCTGATGACGTGTTAACTTGTTGACGATGAGATGGATGTTATAATTGTGTTGTGGCATGGAGTTGCGAGATCCATATTGGCAGAGTATAGGCGAGTGTTAGCTAAGTTGTGAATGCGCTTTGTACTTGACAATTTAGCATAGCTAGCATGTTAGCTAGGGAGTACACTGGCCGGCCGTGTGGGCAGGGATGCTGGCACACAATGAATTGTGGTTGCATGTGCCCAAGCGCAGCCAGGACTCACCAGCCTATGTGCAAGCCGCTCCACTCCAGATCTATGGGTTGCAATGAGGTGCAGCAGAGGTGTGTTGAATGGCGAAGATTTTATAGGTGGCGATTATCCAGGTTGGCAGTAGTGATGATGTGATTGAGAAAAATTAATATGAATAAATTTACATTAATTAAACAAGGACTGATGTTAAAAGATGCTTTGGTGATGACTTCGTGGTTGGTCTGGAGTTTCAAGTCCGAGCTGGCAGTGTGAGTATGATCAAGATAACTGTGGAATAATTGTTGTTTGTTTCGCGCAGCAACTGGCGGAGCAGAGTCCATGTTTGGCGAGGCGCCTCGACCGGAAAAACAGTGACAGGCTTTGTAGGCAGGGATGCTGGCTCACATATTTGTGGTTGCATATGCGCGTAAGCACTAGTCATGCCGTCTGGCCATGCGCACATTCCAATTTGTCGTCCTCTTTATAATCCTTGTGGGCTGCTACGCGAATGGCGAATATTGAGTGGGCAACGCTACGAGGTGGCGAGTATTCTGGTTGGCAGCATGCTGATGACGTGTTAACTGGTGTGTGTTGATTAAAACTTGTTGAGATCAAGATAACTGTGGAATAATTGTTGTTTTGTTTAGCGCAGCAACTGGCGGAGCAGAGTCCATGTTTGGCAAGGTGCCTCGACCGGAAAAACAGTGACAGGCTTTGTAGGCAGGGATGCTGGCTCACATATTTGTGGTTGCATATGCGCGTAAGCACTAGTCATGCCGTCCGGCCGGAATGTTGTGTGGACGACGCTACGATATGGCGAGTATTCTGGTTGGCAGCATGCTGATGACGTGTTAACTTGTTTACGATGAGATGGATGTTTTAATTGTGTTGTGGCATGGAGTTGCGAGGTCCATATTGATAGAGTCTAGGCGAGTGTTAGCTAAGCTATGAATGCGCTTTGTACTTGACAATTTGGCAGAGCTATGCGGTAGTGCATGTTGGCTAGGGAGTACACTGGCCGGCCGTGTGGGCAGGGATGCTGGCACACAATGAACTGTGGTTGCATGTGCCCAAGCGCAGCCAGGACTCACCAGCCTATGTGCAAGACGCTCCACTCCAGATCTGTGGGTTGCAGTGAGGTGCAGCAGAGGTGTGTTGAATGGCGAAGATTATATAGGTGGCGATTATCCAGGTTGGCAGTAGTGGTGATGTGTTAATAGCTTCGATGTGGCATGTGATGGTTGTGTATATGCGTGGAGTTGTAAGATGTTGACTTGGTTATGATGTGATATGTGCGCTGTGTAGGCTTTGTGCAGAGCTTAAGCGACAAAACATGTCAGCCAAAACGTGCACTGGTCGGCTGCAGGCAGGGATGCTGGCACACAATGAATTGTGGTTGCATATGCCCTCCACACGGCCAGGACGAAACGGCCTAAATGCAAGCCGCTCAGCTCCAGCTTAAAAAGGTGTTGGGTGTAGCTGCAAGTGCACTAAACAGACTCGTGTTTGTCCGCAGGTACGTATTCCCGACAGGTAAGGCCATAATGCTTCCTCAGGCGAGGGTGTGAAGTGGGTTTGTACATGCCATTGGTGGCAGTGTGACTGGTACTCGCCTCAAAAGAGTGTGGTCTGGGTGTTGGCCATAAATGATACCATTTACTGCAGTAGTTTGTGGTGTGTGTAATTATGGCTGATGCTGTAAGAGTGTTTGCGGGGTGCGTATTGGCCGTAATTATTGTTGTTTACAGGAATGTATACCTGTAAAAATAAAAACAATTAATAGATTTGTTTTAAGGTATGAGCTGTGTTAACTTTGTTGTAGCAAGGATTGTGCGACAGCTAGTATAGCGCCGCAAGCCAGTGGGGAGCTCAATCATTGGCCACGCGCGCAGGTAAACTGTGTGGCTAGGGTTGTTGTTCTGCAGTCGATTGCGGTAGCGTTATGCTGGGCTCGTTGCATGGTCGTCAGCAGGTATGTATTCCAGGCAGAATGGGCTGAGTTTTCAGACGAGTTTGTGCCCACATTTGTTGTAGGTATGTATTAGCTGGTACGTAAGGCATCGTTATTGCTTAGAGTTGACTTTATGTAGTAAATAAAACATAGAATAAAGGTACAATGTAATGTTTATTATTTCTATTAATAATATATCTAGCAGTGCATTGCGATAATCATTTGCCATATTTGAGTGGAATCAATTTGATGTTTTGTAGTTTAGTCGAGATTTTGAATGTATAGTTTAGAAGATCAAAATAAAGTATTAAAAACAGATCGTATGGCTTTCATTTGAGTACAAAGTGTGTTGCATTGCGCAAGTTTAAAATGAAGATTTCTATTCAAGATATGTCTCAGGTTAATGTGTACGAAATAGTTTGTATAATATTCGAGTGAAATTAAATTGATAATTCCTAAGTTGATCACTGTTTTAAGTGTTATAGTTTAGTATTTTAAAGTAAAGTATTCATTAAAGAACGTTATAGCATTCAGTGGGATACAATATGTATTGCGAAAAGTAATGTGACTGAATGTTTTAATATGAATTAAGTAGTGTTGCAACTTAATGTAAAGTTTTCTTTTCGATATGGTTAATTTTAAATAACGTAACAAAAGATTTTATGTGAATAAAATGTAATTGTAAACCAAATAAAGTTTTCTTTTCAAAAGTTAATTTTAAGTTGACTGAATGTTTGATATGAATTGGGTAGTGTTGCAACTTAAAGTTTTCTTCTTAATAAAGTTAATTTAAATGACGTAATAGAAAAATTTATATGAGTTAAGTGGCGTTGTAAACCAAGGTAAAGTTTTCTTTTCAATAAAGTAAATTTTAAGTAACATAACAGAGTGTTTTTATGTGAATTGAATAGTGTTATAAACCATTGTTTTTTTGTTTTTTTTTTAAATAACGTAACAAAAGATTTTATATGAATAAAATGTGATTGTAAACCAAATAAAGTTTTCTTTTCAATAAAGTTAATTTTAAGTTGACTGAATGTTTGATATGAATTGGGTAGTGTTGCAACTTAAAGATTTCTTCTTAATAAAGTTAATTTAAATGACGTAATAGAAAAATTTATATGAGTTAAGTGGCGTTGTAAACCAAGGTAAAGTTTTCTTTTCAATAAAGTAAATTTTAAGTAACATAACAGTGTTTTTATGTGAATTGAATAGTGTTATAAACCATTGGGTTTTTTTTTTTTTTTTTTTTTTTTTTTTTTTTTTTTTTTTTTTTCTTTTTAGTCATGTCAATTGGTTTATAAATTTTTTTTTTTTTTTTTTTTTTTTTTTTTTTTTTTTTTTATAATATATTTTTTATATATATATTTAATTTGGTTTGGGATTTGGGATGAAGAGGGAGTGCAGTGCATTTAGCAGGTTGTCAATCTTGGCGTTCATTTCACTTGCGATCCGCGCGTTATTCTCCAGAGCCCGTAAGAGAGGTTGATCTGATGATGATTGAGGTTCCTCGTTTTGTTGCTTTTGCTGTTGCGCAGCCAATAGTTTGTTTTTAAAGTTGATAAGGTGCCTTTCAGCTGGGTTGCGAAGTGTAGTAGCTTTTGTCTGGGCGGTGTCAGCCAGTTGGGTAATTTGCTGTGTTGAATAGGTGCAACATTGTTGCTGCGACTGGATTTGTTGATTCTCTTCCATGGGGGAGGAACTGAATGACTTTAGTGGTACTTGCCGGGGTGAGTGCTGTGTCTGCGCTTGCTGTTTGTTTTCGGGTTCACGAAGTGTTGTCAGTTTGCTCTGTGCGCTTTTGAAAGAGGGGCAGCCCTTGTAGCTGGCGACGTGCTTACCACCACAGTTTGCGCATTTGGCGTCTGCTTCTTTTGTTTTGGTGCATGTAGTGGTAGCGTGGGGTCCTGCACATTTTAGGCACACAAAAGGTCTTCGACAGTAGTTTTTGCTATGTCCAAATGACTGACAGCGGTGACACTGAAGTGGGTCGATGCGTCTAAGTTGCTTCTCCACAGCAATGTTTTGGTGTCCTAGTTCGGTTAGAGTGAGAATTTGTTCATTTCCGCCGTCCAGTCTAGGCTCCAGTTCGACTTCGAACATATTCATTGGCTCGTTACTTGATCTGTGCTTGATGACACTTACATGACGAGTTTCGTAGCCAAGCTCTTTGAGCTGGTCACGGATCCACTCATATGGTGTAGAAAAGTGAAGATGGCGTATTACTATGCGGTAACCGCGATCTTTGCGTAGCTGATAGGTGTGGTTATGGATTTGACTGTTTTGCAGAAGGGCATTGATGGCGTTGTATGTGGAGATGTTCTCACATTGGATTCTGATCCCGCTATCTTGTGCTGCCTTGGTGGTATAGCTGCCAATACCCGGTAAGTTGTTTATTGTGTCGAGTAGTGGCTGGATGTGAGTGACGTTTGGTAGGAAGAGAGATGGTATTTTTGAACTTTGCAGTAGTTTGGGCTGCTCATCTTCGTGAGGGTGAGCTGGCTGTTGGGTATGCTGTGTTATTGTGGGAGCAGGTATGTTGTTTAAGTCGTCTGTTTGTCTGCAAGTGTCTGGAGTGTGCTGTGGGCTATTGTTGCAACTGGTGAGTGTCTCAAAGTCCATACTTTCGTTGCAGTCATTGGCTGCATGGGTCGCAGTTTTAATGATGACCTTAGCAAAATCTTGTAGTTTTACTATAGGGTTAGGAGTGTTATTATTGCATAGATCATCAGTTGAAGAGTGTATGAGGCGTTTGGAGTTGCGTTGCTGCAGGCTCATTGAGATTTTTCTTTTGAGGCTGTTTAGTGGTATATGTTTGGTGGTCATTGTGTTTTTTAATTTATGGGATTCTTGTTCTATTGGTGTGGTTGATGGATCAGTAAAGGTTGAATTGAGTTGTTGATTATTGGCTAGAGGTTGCACAGGGCTTAGCATTGATGTTCTAGATTTATTGGTTGCATTATTTGGCGGCAAATCTGGCGCCAAATTTTCTTTTGCATTTGCAATGGAGTCGTTTGACAGTAAATTTGGCGCTAAAGGTTGTCGTGGTTGTTGTAATGCTGTCACTTTCGGCGGGAAAAATGGCGACTTGGCGCGAGATTCGCTCGTTGCTGCCTGTGACGTCATAGTTTTTGACAATTGTGATGGCTTGGGCGTCACTTTTGGCGTACAAAATGGCGTGGGCGTCACTTTTGGCGTACAAAATGGCGTAGGAGTTTGGGATTCTGGTTTATGGGACGTGATGTCTAATGGCTGTAGATCGTTGGATTCGTGTTGGCTGTCGCTAGCGCCCCCATGAATGATGCAAGAGGAGCCTGTTAGAGAGGAGTTGTCCCAAGTCGAGACAGATGGTGAGCAATCTGCGTCAGGTCGAGACAGGCTTCCATCCAGTGATGAGTCTCCTGTTTGGGGATAATTAGATGAATTATTAGTGGCATTTGACGCCATTTTTTCACTTTTGCACTTTTTAAGTTGTTTAAGTTGTGTGCACTTTTAAGTTTTAAGTTGTTTTAAGTTTTTAAGTTGTGTTTTAAGTTGTTTTTTTTTAAGTTTTTTAAGTTTTAAGTTTTTTTTTTAAGTTGTGTTTTTAAGTTGTTTTTTTTAAGTTGTTTTAAGTTGTTTAAGTTGTGTTTTTAAGTTTTAAGTTGTTTTTAAGTTGTGTGCACGATAGTACACCATGGGGGTTCGCTCGCAACTAATGTTAGCCGCAGCTCGCCTTCTTTATTTGCGTCATTACTGTAGAGCAACATATGCAAATGTTATAGACCTAGGACTAGGTGGCAACATTGCCTATTATCTTAAGATTATTTTAAATTATTAGGGCAGGGTGGTAACCTTCCCTGTTAACATTACAGCATTGTGTCTGTAGAGACGATGTGGCAACTCTTTTGTTTACAAACAATGTTTTAGCAAATACAATTGAGAAAAATTAATATGAATAAATTTACATTAATTAAACAAGGACTGATGTTAAAAGATGCTTTGGTGATGACTTCGTGGTTGGTCTGGAGTTTCAAGTCCGAGCTGGCAGTGTGAGTATGATCAAGATAACTGTGGAATAATTGTTGTTTGTTTCGCGCAGCAACTGGCGGAGCAGAGTCCATGTTTGGCGAGGCGCCTCGACCGGAAAAACAGTGACAGGCTTTGTAGGCAGGGATGCTGGCTCACATATTTGTGGTTGCATATGCGCGTAAGCACTAGTCATGCCGTCTGGCCATGCGCACATTCCAATTTGTCGTCCTCTTTATAATCCTTGTGGGCTGCTACGCGAATGGCGAATATTGAGTGGGCAACGCTACGAGGTGGCGAGTATTCTGGTTGGCAGCATGCTGATGACGTGTTAACTTGTTGACGATGAGATGGATGTTATAATTGTGTTGTGGCATGGAGTTGCGAGATCCATATTGGCAGAGTATAGGCGAGTGTTAGCTAAGTTGTGAATGCGCTTTGTACTTGACAATTTAGCATAGCTAGCATGTTAGCTAGGGAGTACACTGGCCGGCCGTGTGGGCAGGGATGCTGGCACACAATGAATTGTGGTTGCATGTGCCCAAGCGCAGCCAGGACTCACCAGCCTATGTGCAAGCCGCTCCACTCCAGATCTATGGGTTGCAATGAGGTGCAGCAGAGGTGTGTTGAATGGCGAAGATTTTATAGGTGGCGATTATCCAGGTTGGCAGTAGTGATGATGTGATTGAGAAAAATTAATATGAATAAATTTACATTAATTAAACAAGGACTGATGTTAAAAGATGCTTTGGTGATGACTTCGTGGTTGGTCTGGAGTTTCAAGTCCGAGCTGGCAGTGTGAGTATGATCAAGATAACTGTGGAATAATTGTTGTTTGTTTCGCGCAGCAACTGGCGGAGCAGAGTCCATGTTTGGCGAGGCGCCTCGACCGGAAAAACAGTGACAGGCTTTGTAGGCAGGGATGCTGGCTCACATATTTGTGGTTGCATATGCGCGTAAGCACTAGTCATGCCGTCTGGCCATGCGCACATTCCAATTTGTCGTCCTCTTTATAATCCTTGTGGGCTGCTACGCGAATGGCGAATATTGAGTGGGCAACGCTACGAGGTGGCGAGTATTCTGGTTGGCAGCATGCTGATGACGTGTTAACTGGTGTGTGTTGATTAAAACTTGTTGAGATCAAGATAACTGTGGAATAATTGTTGTTTTGTTTAGCGCAGCAACTGGCGGAGCAGAGTCCATGTTTGGCAAGGTGCCTCGACCGGAAAAACAGTGACAGGCTTTATAGGCAGGGATGCTGGCTCACATATTTGTGGTTGCATATGCGCGTAAGCACTAGTCATGCCGTCCGGCCATGCGCACATTCCAATTTGTCGTCCTCTTTATAATCCTTGTGGGCTGCTACGCGAATGGCGAATGTTGTGTGGACGACGCTACGATATGGCGAGTATTCTGGTTGGCAGCATGCTGATGACGTGTTAACTTGTTTACGATGAGATGGATGTTTTAATTGTGTTGTGGCATGGAGTTGCGAGGTCCATATTGATAGAGTCTAGGCGAGTGTTAGCTAAGCTATGAATGCGCTTTGTACTTGACAATTTGGCAAAGCTATGCGGTAATGCATGTTGGCTAGGGAGTACACTGGCCGGCCGTGTGGGCAGGGATGCTGGCACACAATGAACTGTGGTTGCATGTGCCCAAGCGCAGCCGGGACTCACCAGCCTATGTGCAAGACGCTCCACTCCAGATCTGTGGGTTGCAGTGAGGTGCAGCAGAGGTGTGTTGAATGGCGAAGATTATATAGGTGGCGATTATCCAGGTTGGCAGTAGTGGTGATGTGTTAATAGCTTCGATGTGGCATGTGATGGTTGTGTATATGCGTGGAGTTGTAAGATGTTGACTTGGTTATGATGTGATATGTGCGCTGTGTAGGCTTTGTGCAGAGCTTAAGCGACAAAACATGTTAGCCAAAACGTGCACTGGTCGGCTGCAGGCAGGGATGCTGGCACACAATGAATTGTGGTTGCATATGCCCTCCACACGGCCAGGACGAAACGGCCTAAATGCAAGCCGCTCAGCTCCAGCTTAAAAAGGTGTTGGGTGTAGCTGCAAGTGCACTAAACAGACTCGTGTTTGTCCGCAGGTACGTATTCCCGGCAGGTAAGGCCATAATGCTTCCTCAGGCGAGGGTGTGAAGTGGGTTTGTACATGCCATTGGTGGCAGTGTGACTGGTACTCGCCTCAAAAGAGTGTGGTCTGGGTGTTGGCCATAAATGATACCATTTACTGCAGTAGTTTGTGGTGTGTGTAATTATGGCTGATGCTGTAAGAGTGTTTGCGGGGTGCGTATTGGCCGTAATTATTGTTGTTTACAGGAATGTATACCTGTAAAAATAAAAACAATTAATAGATTTGTTTTAAGGTATGAGCTGTGTTAACTTTGTTGTAGCAAGGATTGTGCGACAGCTAGTATAGCGCCGCAAGCCAGTGGGGAGCTCAATCATTGGCCACGCGCGCAGGTAAACTGTGTGGCTAGGGTTGTTGTTCTGCAGTCGATTGCGGTAGCGTTATGCTGGGCTCGTTGCATGGTCGTCAGCAGGTATGTATTCCAGGCAGAATGGGCTGAGTTTTCAGACGAGTTTGTGCCCACCATTGTTGTAGGTATGTATTAGCTGGTACGTAAGGCATCGTTATTGCTTAGAGTTGACTTTATGTAGTAAATAAAACATAGAATAAAGGTACAATGTAATGTTTATTATTTCTATTAATAATATATCTAGCAGTGCATTGCGATAATCATTTGCCATATTTGAGTGGAATCAATTTGATGTTTTGTAGTTTAGTCGAGATTTTGAATGTATAGTTTAGAAGATCAAAATAAAGTATTAAAAACAGATCGTATGGCTTTCATTTGAGTACAAAGTGTGTTGCATTGCGCAAGTTTAAAATGAAGATTTCTATTCAAGATATGTCTCAGGTTAATGTGTACGAAATAGTTTGTATAATATTCGAGTGAAATTAAATTGATAATTCCTAAGTTGATCACTGTTTTAAGTGTTATAGTTTAGTATTTTAAAGTAAAGTATTCATTAAAGAACGTTATAGCATTCAGTGGGATACAATATGTATTGCGAAAAGTAATGTGACTGAATGTTTTAATATGAATTAAGTAGTGTTGCAACTTAATGTAAAGTTTTCTTTTCGATATGGTTAATTTTAAATAACGTAACAAAAGATTTTATATGAATAAAATGTAATTGTAAACCAAATAAAGTTTTCTTTTCAAAAGTTAATTTTAAGTTGACTGAATGTTTGATATGAATTGGGTAGTGTTGCAACTTAAAGTTTTCTTCTTAATAAAGCTAATTCAAATGACGTAATAGAAAAATTTATATGAGTTAAGTGGCGTTGTAAACCAAGGTAAAGTTTTCTTTTCAATAAAGTAAATTTTAAGTAACATAACAGAGTGTTTTTATGTGAATTGAATAGTGTTATAAACCATTGTTCTTTTGTTTTTTGTTTTTTTTTTTTTTTTTTTTTTTTTTTTTTTTTTTTTTTAGTCATGTGAATTGGTTTATAAATTTTTTTTTTTTTTTTTTTTTTTTTTTTCCTTTTTTTTTTTTTTTTTTTTTTTATAATATATTTTTTATATATATATTTAATTTGGTTTGGGATTTGGGATGAAGAGGGAGTGCAGTGCATTTAGCAGGTTGTCAATCTTGGCGTTCATTTCACTTGCGATCCGCGCGTTATTCTCCAGGGCCCGTAAGAGAGGTTGATCTGATGATGATTGAGGTTCCTCGTTTTGTTGCTTTTGCTGTTGCGCAGCCAATAGTTTGTTTTTAAAGTTGATAAGGTGCCTTTCAGCTGGGTTGCGAAGTGTAGTAGCTTTTGTCTGGGCGGTGTCAGCCAGTTGGGTAATTTGCTGTGTTGAATAGGTGCAACATTGTTGCTGCGACTGGATTTGTTGATTCTCTTCCATGGGGGAGGAACTGAATGACTTTAGTGGTACTTGCCGGGGTGAGTGCTGTGTCTGCGCTTGCTGTTTGTTTTCGGGTTCACGAAGTGTTGTCAGTTTGCTCTGTGCGCTTTTGAAAGAGGGGCAGCCCTTGTAGCTGGCGACGTGCTTACCACCACAGTTTGCGCATTTGGCGTCTGCTTCTTTTGTTTTGGTGCATGTAGTGGTAGCGTGGGGTCCTGCACATTTTAGGCACACAAAAGGTCTTCGACAGTAGTTTTTGCTATGTCCAAATGACTGACAGCGGTGACACTGAAGTGGGTCGATGCGTCTAAGTTGTTTTTCCACAGCAATGTTTTGGTGTCCTAGTTCGGTTAGAGTGAGAATTTGTTCATTTCCGCCGTCCAGTCTAGGCTCCAGTTCGACTTCGAACATATTCATTGGCTCGTTACTTGATCTGTGCTTGATGACACTTACATGACGAGTTTCGTAGCCAAGCTCTTTGAGCTGGTCACGGATCCACTCGTATGGTGTAGAAAAGTGAAGATGGCGTATTACTATGCGGTAACCGCGATCTTTGCGTAGCTGATAGGTGTGGTTATGGATTTGACTGTTTTGCAGAAGGGCATTGATGGCGTTGTATGTGGAGATGTTCTCACATTGGATTCTGATCCCGCTATCTTGTGCTGCCTTGGTGGTATAGCTGCCAATACCCGGTAAGTTGTTTATTGTGTCGAGTAGTGGCTGGATGTGAGTGACGTTTGGTAGGAAGAGAGATGGTATTTTTGAACTTTGCAGTAGTTTGGGCTGCTCATCTTCGTGAGGGTGAGCTGGCTGTTGGGTATGCTGTGTTATTGTGGGAGCAGGTATGTTGTTTAAGTCGTCTGTTTGTCTGCAAGTGTCTGGAGTGTGCTGTGGGCTATTGTTGCAACTGGTGAGTGTCTCAAAGTCCATACTTTCGTTGCAGTCATTGGCTGCATGGATCGCAGTTTTAATGATGACCTTAGCAAAATCTTGTAGTTTTACTATAGGGTTAGGAGTGTTATTATTGCATAGATCATCAGTTGAAGAGTGTATGAGGCGTTTGGAGTTGCGTTGCTGCAGGCTCATTGAGATTTTTCTTTTGAGGCTGTTTAGTGGTATATGTTTGGTGGTCATTGTGTTTTTTAATTTATGGGATTCTTGTTCTATTGGTGTGGTTGATGGATCAGTAAAGGTTGAATTGAGTTGTTGATTATTGGCTAGAGGTTGCACAGGGCTTAGCATTGATGTTCTAGATTTATTGGTTGCATTATTTGGCGGCAAATCTGGCGCCAAATTTTCTTTTGCATTTGCAATGGAGTCGTTTGACAGTAAATTTGGCGCTAAAGGTTGTCGTGGTTGTTGTAATGCTGTCACTTTCGGCGGGAAAAATGGCGACTTGGCGCGAGATTCGCTCGTTGCTGCCTGTGACGTCATAGTTTTTGACAATTGTGATGGCTTGGGCGTCACTTTTGGCGTACAAAATGGCGTGGGCGTCACTTTTGGCGTACAAAATGGCGTAGGAGTTTGGGATTCTGGTTTATGGGACGTGATGTCTAATGGCTGTAGATCGTTGGATTCGTGTTGGCTGTCGCTAGCGCCCCCATGAATGATGCAAGAGGAGCCTGTTAGAGAGGAGTTGTCCCAAGTCGAGACAGATGGTGAGCAATCTGCGTCAGGTCGAGACAGGCTTCCATCCAGTGCTGAGTCTCCTGTTTGGGGATAATTAGATGAATTATTAGTGGCATTTGACGCCATTTTTTCACTTTTGCACTTTTTAAGTTGTTTAAGTTGTGTGCACTTTTAAGTTTTAAGTTGTTTTAAGTTTTTAAGTTGTGTTTTAAGTTGTTTTTTTTTAAGTTTTTTAAGTTTTAAGTTTTTTTTTTAAGTTGTGTTTTTAAGTTGTTTTTTTTAAGTTGTTTTAAGTTGTTTAAGTTGTGTTTTTAAGTTGTTTTTATTTTTTTTAAGTTGTGTGCACGATAGTATTTTAAGTTGTTTTTAAGTTGTTTTTTTTAAGTTGTTTTTAAGTTGTGTGCACGATAGTACACCATGGGGGTTCGCTCGCAACTAATGTTAGCCGCAGCTCGCCTTCTTTATTTGCGTCATTACTGTAGAGCAACATATGCAAATGTTATAGACCTAGGACTAGGTGGCAACATTGCCTATTATCTTAAGATTATTTTAAATTATTAGGGCAGGGTGGTAACCTTCCCTGTTAACATTACAGCATTGTGTCTGTAGAGACGATGTGGCAACTCTTTTGTTTACAAACAATGTTTTAGCAAATACAATTGAGAAAAATTAATATGAATAAATTTACATTAATTAAACAAGGACTGATGTTAAAAGATGCTTTGGTGATGACTTCGTGGTTGGTCTGGAGTTTCAAGTCCGAGCTGGCAGTGTGAGTATGATCAAGATAACTGTGGAATAATTGTTGTTTGTTTCGCGCAGCAACTGGCGGAGCAGAGTCCATGTTTGGCGAGGCGCCTCGACCGGAAAAACAGTGACAGGCTTTGTAGGCAGGGATGCTGGCTCACATATTTGTGGTTGCATATGCGCGTAAGCACTAGTCATGCCGTCTGGCCATGCGCACATTCCAATTTGTCGTCCTCTTTATAATCCTTGTGGGCTGCTACGCGAATGGCGAATATTGAGTGGGCAACGCTAAGAGGTGGCGAGTATTCTGATTGGCAGCATGCTGATGACGTGTTAACTTGTTGACGATGAGATGGATGTTATAATTGTGTTGTGGCATGGAGTTGCGAGATCCATATTGGCAGAGTATAGGCGAGTGTTAGCTAAGTTGTGAATGCGCTTTGTACTTGACAATTTAGCATAGCTAGCATGTTAGCTAGGGAGTACACTGGCCGGCCGTGTGGGCAGGGATGCTGGCACACAATGAATTGTGGTTGCATGTGCCCAAGCGCAGCCAGGACTCACCAGCCTATGTGCAAGCCGCTCCACTCCAGATCTATGGGTTGCAATGAGGTGCAGCAGAGGTGTGTTGAATGGCGAAGATTTTATAGGTGGCGATTATCCAGGTTGGCAGTAGTGATGATGTGATTGAGAAAAATTAATATGAATAAATTTACATTAATTAAACAAGGACTGATGTTAAAAGATGCTTTGGTGATGACTTCGTGGTTGGTCTGGAGTTTCAAGTCCGAGCTGGCAGTGTGAGTATGATCAGGATAACTGTGGAATAATTGTTGTTTGTTTCGCGCAGCAACTGGCGGAGCAGAGTCCATGTTTGGCGAGGCGCCTCGACCGGAAAAACAGTGACAGGCTTTGTAGGCAGGGATGCTGGCTCACATATTTGTGGTTGCATATGCGCGTAAGCACTAGTCATGCCGTCTGGCCATGCGCACATTCCAATTTGTCGTCCTCTTTATAATCCTTGTGGGCTGCTACGCGAATGGCGAATATTGAGTGGGCAACGCTACGAGGTGGCGAGTATTCTGGTTGGCAGCATGCTGATGACGTGTTAACTGGTGTGTGTTGATTAAAACTTGTTGAGATCAAGATAACTGTGGAATAATTGTTGTTTTGTTTAGCGCAGCAACTGGCGGAGCAGAGTCCATGTTTGGCAAGGTGCCTCGACCGGAAAAACAGTGACAGGCTTTGTAGGCAGGGATGCTGGCTCACATATTTGTGGTTGCATATGCGCGTAAGCACTAGTCATGCCGTCCGGCCATGCGCACATTCCAATTTGTCGTCCTCTTTATAATCCTTGTGGGCTGCTACGCGAATGGCGAATGTTGTGTGGACGACGCTACGATATGGCGAGTATTCTGGTTGGCAGCATGCTGATGACGTGTTAACTTGTTTACGATGAGATGGATGTTTTAATTGTGTTGTGGCATGGAGTTGCGAGGTCCATATTGATAGAGTCTAGGCGAGTGTTAGCTAAGCTATGAATGCGCTTTGTACTTGACAATTTGGCAAAGCTATGCGGTAATGCATGTTGGCTAGGGAGTACACTGGCCGGCCGTGTGGGCAGGGATGCTGGCACACAATGAACTGTGGTTGCATGTGCCCAAGCGCAGCCAGGACTCACCAGCCTATGTGCAAGACGCTCCACTCCAGATCTGTGGGTTGCAGTGAGGTGCAGCAGAGGTGTGTTGAATGGCGAAGATTATATAGGTGGCGATTATCCAGGTTGGCAGTAGTGGTGATGTGTTAATAGCTTCGATGTGGCATGTGATGGTTGTGTATATGCGTGGAGTTGTAAGATGTTGACTTGGTTATGATGTGATATGTGCGCTGTGTAGGCTTTGTGCAGAGCTTAAGCGACAAAACATGTCAGCCAAAACGTGCACTGGTCGGCTGCAGGCAGGGATGCTGGCACACAATGAATTGTGGTTGCATATGCCCTCCACACGGCCAGGACGAAACGGCCTAAATGCAAGCCGCTCAGCTCCAGCTTAAAAAGGTGTTGGGTGTAGCTGCAAGTGCACTAAACAGACTCGTGTTTGTCCGCAGGTACGTATTCCCGGCAGGTAAGGCCATAATGCTTCCTCAGGCGAGGGTGTGAAGTGGGTTTGTACATGCCATTGGTGGCAGTGTGACTGGTACTCGCCTCAAAAGAGTGTGGTCTGGGTGTTGGCCATAAATGATACCATTTACTGCAGTAGTTTGTGGTGTGTGTAATTATGGCTGATGCTGTAAGAGTGTTTGCGGGGTGCGTATTGGCCGTAATTATTGTTGTTTACAGGAATGTATACCTGTAAAAATAAAAACAATTAATAGATTTGTTTTAAGGTATGAGCTGTGTTAACTTTGTTGTAGCAAGGATTGTGCGACAGCTAGTATAGCGCCGCAAGCCAGTGGGGAGCTCAATCATTGGCCACGCGCGCAGGTAAACTGTGTGGCTAGGGTTGTTGTTCTGCAGTCGATTGCGGTAGCGTTATGCTGGGCTCGTTGCATGGTCGTCAGCAGGTATGTATTCCAGGCAGAATGGGCTGAGTTTTCAGACGAGTTTGTGCCCACCATTGTTGTAGGTATGTATTAGCTGGTACGTAAGGCATCGTTATTGCTTAGAGTTGACTTTATGTAGTAAATAAAACATAGAATAAAGGTACAATGTAATGTTTATTATTTCTATTAATAATATATCTAGCAGTGCATTGCGATAATCATTTGCCATATTTGAGTGGAATCAATTTGATGTTTTGTAGTTTAGTCGAGATTTTGAATGTATAGTTTAGAAGATCAAAATAAAGTATTAAAAACAGATCGTATGGCTTTCATTTGAGTACAAAGTGTGTTGCATTGCGCAAGTTTAAAATGAAGATTTCTATTCAAGATATGTCTCAGGTTAATGTGTACGAAATAGTTTGTATAATATTCGAGTGAAATTAAATTGATAATTCCTAAGTTGATCACTGTTTTAAGTGTTATAGTTTAGTATTTTAAAGTAAAGTATTCATTAAAGAACGTTATAGCATTCAGTGGGATACAATATGTATTGCGAAAAGTAATGTGACTGAATGTTTTAATATGAATTAAGTAGTGTTGCAACTTAATGTAAAGTTTTCTTTTCGATATGGTTAATTTTAAATAACGTAACAAAAGATTTTATATGAATAAAATGTAATTGTAAACCAAATAAAGTTTTCTTTTCAAAAGTTAATTTTAAGTTGACTGAATGTTTGATATGAATTGGGTAGTGTTGCAACTTAAAGTTTTCTTCTTAATAAAGTTAATTTAAATGACGTAATAGAAAAATTTATATGAGTTAAGTGGCGTTGTAAACCAAGGTAAAGTTTTCTTTTCAATAAAGTAAATTTTAAGTAACATAACAGAGTGTTTTTATGTGAATTGAATAGTGTTATAAACCATTGTTTTTTTTTGTTTTTTGTTTTTTTTTTTTTTTTTTTTTTTTTTTTTTTTTTTCTTTTTAGTCATGTCAATTGGTTTTTAAATTTTTTTTTTTTTTTTTTTTTTTTTTTTTTTTTTTTTTTTTTTTATAATATATTTTTTATATATATATTTAATTTGGTTTGGGATTTGGGATGAAGAGGGAGTGCAGTGCATTTAGCAGGTTGTCAATCTTGGCGTTCATTTCACTTGCGATCCGCGCGTTATTCTCCAGAGCCCGTAAGAGAGGTTGATCTGATGATGATTGAGGTTCCTCGTTTTGTTGCTTTTGCTGTTGCGCAGCCAATAGTTTGTTTTTAAAGTTGATAAGGTGCCTTTCAGCTGGGTTGCGAAGTGTAGTAGCTTTTGTCTGGGCGGTGTCAGCCAGTTGGGTAATTTGCTGTGTTGAATAGGTGCAACATTGTTGCTGCGACTGGATTTGTTGATTCTCTTCCATGGGGGAGGAACTGAATGACTTTAGTGGTACTTGCCGGGGTGAGTGCTGTGTCTGCGCTTGCTGTTTGTTTTCGGGTTCACGAAGTGTTGTCAGTTTGCTCTGTGCGCTTTTGAAAGAGGGGCAGCCCTTGTAGCTGGCGACGTGCTTACCACCACAGTTTGCGCATTTGGCGTCTGCTTCTTTTGTTTTGGTGCATGTAGTGGTAGCGTGGGGTCCTGCACATTTTAGGCACACAAAAGGTCTTCGACAGTAGTTTTTGCTATGTCCAAATGACTGACAGCGGTGACACTGAAGTGGGTCGATGCGTCTAAGTTGTTTTTCCACAGCAATGTTTTGGTGTCCTAGTTCGGTTAGAGTGAGAATTTGTTCATTTCCGCCGTCCAGTCTAGGCTCCAGTTCGACTTCGAACATATTCATTGGCTCGTTACTTGATCTGTGCTTGATGACACTTACATGACGAGTTTCGTAGCCAAGCTCTTTGAGCTGGTCACGGATCCACTCATATGGTGTAGAAAAGTGAAGATGGCGTATTACTATGCGGTAACCGCGATCTTTGCGTAGCTGATAGGTGTGGTTATGGATTTGACTGTTTTGCAGAAGGGCATTGATGGCGTTGTATGTGGAGATGTTCTCACATTGGATTCTGATCCCGCTATCTTGTGCTGCCTTGGTGGTATAGCTGCCAATACCCGGTAAGTTGTTTATTGTGTCGAGTAGTGGCTGGATGTGAGTGACGTTTGGTAGGAAGAGAGATGGTATTTTTGAACTTTGCAGTAGTTTGGGCTGCTCATCTTCGTGAGGGTGAGCTGGCTGTTGGGTATGCTGTGTTATTGTGGGAGCAGGTATGTTGTTTAAGTCGTCTGTTTGTCTGCAAATGTCTGGAGTGTGCTGTGGGCTATTGTTGCAACTGGTGAGTGTCTCAAAGTCCATACTTTCGTTGCAGTCATTGGCTGCATGGATCGCAGTTTTAATGATGACCTTAGCAAAATCTTGTAGTTTTACTATAGGGTTAGGAGTGTTATTATTGCATAGATCATCAGTTGAAGAGTGTATGAGGCGTTTGGAGTTGCGTTGCTGCAGGCTCATTGAGATTTTTCTTTTGAGGCTGTTTAGTGGTATATGTTTGGTGGTCATTGTGTTTTTTTAATTTATGGGATTCTTGTTCTATTGGTGTGGTTGATGGATCAGTAAAGGTTGAATTGAGTTGTTGATTATTGGCTAGAGGTTGCACAGGGCTTAGCATTGATGTTCTAGATTTATTGGTTGCATTATTTGGCGGCAAATCTGGCGCCAAATTTTCTTTTGCATTTGCAATGGAGTCGTTTGACAGTAAATTTGGCGCTAAAGGTTGTCGTGGTTGTTGTAATGCTGTCACTTTCGGCGGGAAAAATGGCGACTTGGCGCGAGATTCGCTCGTTGCTGCCTGTGACGTCATAGTTTTTGACAATTGTGATGGCTTGGGCGTCACTTTTGGCGTACAAAATGGCGTGGGCGTCACTTTTGGCGTACAAAATGGCGTAGGAGTTTGGGATTCTGGTTTATGGGACGTGATGTCTAATGGCTGTAGATCGTTGGATTCGTGTTGGCTGTCGCTAGCGCCCCCATGAATGATGCAAGAGGAGCCTGTTAGAGAGGAGTTGTCCCAAGTCGAGACAGATGGTGAGCAATCTGCGTCAGGTCGAGACAGGCTTCCATCCAGTGATGAGTCTCCTGTTTGGGGGTAATTAGATGAATTATTAGTGGCATTTGACGCCATTTTTTCACTTTTGCACTTTTTAAGTTGTTTAAGTTGTGTGCACTTTTAAGTTTTAAGTTGTTTTAAGTTGTTTAAGTTGTGTGTTTTTTAAGTTGTTTTTTTAAGTTGTGTTTTTAATTTTATTTAAGTTGTTTTTTTAAGTTGTGTGTTTTAAGTTGTGTGCACGATAGTTTTTTTAAGTTGTGTTTTTTAAGTTTTTTTTTTAAGTTTGTTTTTAAGTTGTTTTTTTAAGTTGTTTTTAAGTTTTTTTAAGTTGTTTTAAGTTGTTTAAGTTGTTTTTTTTTAAGTTTTTTTAAGTTGTTTAAGTTGTGTTTTAAGTTTTTTAAGTTGTGTGCACGATAGTACACCATGGGGGTTCGCTCGCAACTAATGTTAGCCGCAGCTCGCCTTCTTTATTTGCGTCATTACTGTAGAGCAACATATGCAAATGTTATAGACCTAGGACTAGGTGGCAACATTGCCTATTATCTTAAGATTATTTTAAATTATTAGGGCAGGGTGGTAACCTTCCCTGTTAACATTACAGCATTGTGTCTGTAGAGACGATGTGGCAACTCTTTTGTTTACAAACAATGTTTTAGCAAATACAATTGAGAAAAATTAATATGAATAAATTTACATTAATTAAACAAGGACTGATGTTAAAAGATGCTTTGGTGATGACTTCGTGGTTGGTCTGGAGTTTCAAGTCCGAGCTGGCAGTGTGAGTATGATCAAGATAACTGTGGAATAATTGTTGTTTGTTTCGCGCAGCAACTGGCGGAGCAGAGTCCATGTTTGGCGAGGCGCCTCGACCGGAAAAACAGTGACAGGCTTTGTAGGCAGGGATGCTGGCTCACATATTTGTGGTTGCATATGCGCGTAAGCACTAGTCATGCCGTCTGGCCATGCGCACATTCCAATTTGTCGTCCTCTTTATAATCCTTGTGGGCTGCTACGCGAATGGCGAATATTGAGTGGGCAACGCTAAGAGGTGGCGAGTATTCTGATTGGCAGCATGCTGATGACGTGTTAACTTGTTGACGATGAGATGGATGTTATAATTGTGTTGTGGCATGGAGTTGCGAGATCCATATTGGCAGAGTATAGGCGAGTGTTAGCTAAGTTGTGAATGCGCTTTGTACTTGACAATTTAGCATAGCTAGCATGTTAGCTAGGGAGTACACTGGCCGGCCGTGTGGGCAGGGATGCTGGCACACAATGAATTGTGGTTGCATGTGCCCAAGCGCAGCCAGGACTCACCAGCCTATGTGCAAGCCGCTCCACTCCAGATCTATGGGTTGCAATGAGGTGCAGCAGAGGTGTGTTGAATGGCGAAGATTTTATAGGTGGCGATTATCCAGGTTGGCAGTAGTGATGATGTGATTGAGAAAAATTAATATGAATAAATTTACATTAATTAAACAAGGACTGATGTTAAAAGATGCTTTGGTGATGACTTCGTGGTTGGTCTGGAGTTTCAAGTCCGAGCTGGCAGTGTGAGTATGATCAGGATAACTGTGGAATAATTGTTGTTTGTTTCGCGCAGCAACTGGCGGAGCAGAGTCCATGTTTGGCGAGGCGCCTCGACCGGAAAAACAGTGACAGGCTTTGTAGGCAGGGATGCTGGCTCACATATTTGTGGTTGCATATGCGCGTAAGCACTAGTCATGCCGTCTGGCCATGCGCACATTCCAATTTGTCGTCCTCTTTATAATCCTTGTGGGCTGCTACGCGAATGGCGAATATTGAGTGGGCAACGCTACGAGGTGGCGAGTATTCTGGTTGGCAGCATGCTGATGACGTGTTAACTGGTGTGTGTTGATTAAAACTTGTTGAGATCAAGATAACTGTGGAATAATTGTTGTTTTGTTTAGCGCAGCAACTGGCGGAGCAGAGTCCATGTTTGGCAAGGTGCCTCGACCGGAAAAACAGTGACAGGCTTTGTAGGCAGGGATGCTGGCTCACATATTTGTGGTTGCATATGCGCGTAAGCACTAGTCATGCCGTCCGGCCATGCGCACATTCCAATTTGTCGTCCTCTTTATAATCCTTGTGGGCTGCTACGCGAATGGCGAATGTTGTGTGGACGACGCTACGATATGGCGAGTATTCTGGTTGGCAGCATGCTGATGACGTGTTAACTTGTTTACGATGAGATGGATGTTTTAATTGTGTTGTGGCATGGAGTTGCGAGGTCCATATTGATAGAGTCTAGGCGAGTGTTAGCTAAGCTATGAATGCGCTTTGTACTTGACAATTTGGCAAAGCTATGCGGTAATGCATGTTGGCTAGGGAGTACACTGGCCGGCCGTGTGGGCAGGGATGCTGGCACACAATGAACTGTGGTTGCATGTGCCCAAGCGCAGCCAGGACTCACCAGCCTATGTGCAAGACGCTCCACTCCAGATCTGTGGGTTGCAGTGAGGTGCAGCAGAGGTGTGTTGAATGGCGAAGATTATATAGGTGGCGATTATCCAGGTTGGCAGTAGTGGTGATGTGTTAATAGCTTCGATGTGGCATGTGATGGTTGTGTATATGCGTGGAGTTGTAAGATGTTGACTTGGTTATGATGTGATATGTGCGCTGTGTAGGCTTTGTGCAGAGCTTAAGCGACAAAACATGTCAGCCAAAACGTGCACTGGTCGGCTGCAGGCAGGGATGCTGGCACACAATGAATTGTGGTTGCATATGCCCTCCACACGGCCAGGACGAAACGGCCTAAATGCAAGCCGCTCAGCTCCAGCTTAAAAAGGTGTTGGGTGTAGCTGCAAGTGCACTAAACAGACTCGTGTTTGTCCGCAGGTACGTATTCCCGGCAGGTAAGGCCATAATGCTTCCTCAGGCGAGGGTGTGAAGTGGGTTTGTACATGCCATTGGTGGCAGTGTGACTGGTACTCGCCTCAAAAGAGTGTGGTCTGGGTGTTGGCCATAAATGATACCATTTACTGCAGTAGTTTGTGGTGTGTGTAATTATGGCTGATGCTGTAAGAGTGTTTGCGGGGTGCGTATTGGCCGTAATTATTGTTGTTTACAGGAATGTATACCTGTAAAAATAAAAACAATTAATAGATTTGTTTTAAGGTATGAGCTGTGTTAACTTTGTTGTAGCAAGGATTGTGCGACAGCTAGTATAGCGCCGCAAGCCAGTGGGGAGCTCAATCATTGGCCACGCGCGCAGGTAAACTGTGTGGCTAGGGTTGTTGTTCTGCAGTCGATTGCGGTAGCGTTATGCTGGGCTCGTTGCATGGTCGTCAGCAGGTATGTATTCCAGGCAGAATGGGCTGAGTTTTCAGACGAGTTTGTGCCCACCATTGTTGTAGGTATGTATTAGCTGGTACGTAAGGCATCGTTATTGCTTAGAGTTGACTTTATGTAGTAAATAAAACATAGAATAAAGGTACAATGTAATGTTTATTATTTCTATTAATAATATATCTAGCAGTGCATTGCGATAATCATTTGCCATATTTGAGTGGAATCAATTTGATGTTTTGTAGTTTAGTCGAGATTTTGAATGTATAGTTTAGAAGATCAAAATAAAGTATTAAAAACAGATCGTATGGCTTTCATTTGAGTACAAAGTGTGTTGCATTGCGCAAGTTTAAAATGAAGATTTCTATTCAAGATATGTCTCAGGTTAATGTGTACGAAATAGTTTGTATAATATTCGAGTGAAATTAAATTGATAATTCCTAAGTTGATCACTGTTTTAAGTGTTATAGTTTAGTATTTTAAAGTAAAGTATTCATTAAAGAACGTTATAGCATTCAGTGGGATACAATATGTATTGCGAAAAGTAATGTGACTGAATGTTTTAATATGAATTAAGTAGTGTTGCAACTTAATGTAAAGTTTTCTTTTCGATATGGTTAATTTTAAATAACGTAACAAAAGATTTTATATGAATAAAATGTAATTGTAAACCAAATAAAGTTTTCTTTTCAAAAGTTAATTTTAAGTTGACTGAATGTTTGATATGAATTGGGTAGTGTTGCAACTTAAAGTTTTCTTCTTAATAAAGTTAATTTAAATGACGTAATAGAAAAATTTATATGAGTTAAGTGGCGTTGTAAACCAAGGTAAAGTTTTCTTTTCAATAAAGTAAATTTTAAGTAACATAACAGAGTGTTTTTATGTGAATTGAATAGTGTTATAAACCATTGTTTTTTTTTGTTTTTTGTTTTTTTTTTTTTTTTTTTTTTTTTTTTTTTTCTTTTTAGTCATGTCAATTGGTTTATAAATTTTTTTTTTTTTTTTTTTTTTTTTTTTTTTTTTTTTTTTTTTTTTTTTATAATATATTTTTTATATATATATTTAATTTGGTTTGGGATTTGGGATGAAGAGGGAGTGCAGTGCATTTAGCAGGTTGTCAATCTTGGCGTTCATTTCACTTGCGATCCGCGCGTTATTCTCCAGAGCCCGTAAGAGAGGTTGATCTGATGATGATTGAGGTTCCTCGTTTTGTTGCTTTTGCTGTTGCGCAGCCAATAGTTTGTTTTTAAAGTTGATAAGGTGCCTTTCAGCTGGGTTGCGAAGTGTAGTAGCTTTTGTCTGGGCGGTGTCAGCCAGTTGGGTAATTTGCTGTGTTGAATAGGTGCAACATTGTTGCTGCGACTGGATTTGTTGATTCTCTTCCATGGGGGAGGAACTGAATGACTTTAGTGGTACTTGCCGGGGTGAGTGCTGTGTCTGCGCTTGCTGTTTGTTTTCGGGTTCACGAAGTGTTGTCAGTTTGCTCTGTGCGCTTTTGAAAGAGGGGCAGCCCTTGTAGCTGGCGACGTGCTTACCACCACAGTTTGCGCATTTGGCGTCTGCTTCTTTTGTTTTGGTGCATGTAGTGGTAGCGTGGGGTCCTGCACATTTTAGGCACACAAAAGGTCTTCGACAGTAGTTTTTGCTATGTCCAAATGACTGACAGCGGTGACACTGAAGTGGGTCGATGCGTCTAAGTTGTTTTTCCACAGCAATGTTTTGGTGTCCTAGTTCGGTTAGAGTGAGAATTTGTTCATTTCCGCCGTCCAGTCTAGGCTCCAGTTCGACTTCGAACATATTCATTGGCTCGTTACTTGATCTGTGCTTGATGACACTTACATGACGAGTTTCGTAGCCAAGCTCTTTGAGCTGGTCACGGATCCACTCATATGGTGTAGAAAAGTGAAGATGGCGTATTACTATGCGGTAACCGCGATCTTTGCGTAGCTGATAGGTGTGGTTATGGATTTGACTGTTTTGCAGAAGGGCATTGATGGCGTTGTATGTGGAGATGTTCTCACATTGGATTCTGATCCCGCTATCTTGTGCTGCCTTGGTGGTATAGCTGCCAATACCCGGTAAGTTGTTTATTGTGTCGAGTAGTGGCTGGATGTGAGTGACGTTTGGTAGGAAGAGAGATGGTATTTTTGAACTTTGCAGTAGTTTGGGCTGCTCATCTTCGTGAGGGTGAGCTGGCTGTTGGGTATGCTGTGTTATTGTGGGAGCAGGTATGTTGTTTAAGTCGTCTGTTTGTCTGCAAATGTCTGGAGTGTGCTGTGGGCTATTGTTGCAACTGGTGAGTGTCTCAAAGTCCATACTTTCGTTGCAGTCATTGGCTGCATGGATCGCAGTTTTAATGATGACCTTAGCAAAATCTTGTAGTTTTACTATAGGGTTAGGAGTGTTATTATTGCATAGATCATCAGTTGAAGAGTGTATGAGGCGTTTGGAGTTGCGTTGCTGCAGGCTCATTGAGATTTTTCTTTTGAGGCTGTTTAGTGGTATATGTTTGGTGGTCATTGTGTTTTTTTAATTTATGGGATTCTTGTTCTATTGGTGTGGTTGATGGATCAGTAAAGGTTGAATTGAGTTGTTGATTATTGGCTAGAGGTTGCACAGGGCTTAGCATTGATGTTCTAGATTTATTGGTTGCATTATTTGGCGGCAAATCTGGCGCCAAATTTTCTTTTGCATTTGCAATGGAGTCGTTTGACAGTAAATTTGGCGCTAAAGGTTGTCGTGGTTGTTGTAATGCTGTCACTTTCGGCGGGAAAAATGGCGACTTGGCGCGAGATTCGCTCGTTGCTGCCTGTGACGTCATAGTTTTTGACAATTGTGATGGCTTGGGCGTCACTTTTGGCGTACAAAATGGCGTGGGCGTCACTTTTGGCGTACAAAATGGCGTAGGAGTTTGGGATTCTGGTTTATGGGACGTGATGTCTAATGGCTGTAGATCGTTGGATTCGTGTTGGCTGTCGCTAGCGCCCCCATGAATGATGCAAGAGGAGCCTGTTAGAGAGGAGTTGTCCCAAGTCGAGACAGATGGTGAGCAATCTGCGTCAGGTCGAGACAGGCTTCCATCCAGTGATGAGTCTCCTGTTTGGGGGTAATTAGATGAATTATTAGTGGCATTTGACGCCATTTTTTCACTTTTGCACTTTTTAAGTTGTTTAAGTTGTGTGCACTTTTAAGTTTTAAGTTGTTTTAAGTTGTTTAAGTTGTGTGTTTTTTAAGTTGTTTTTTTAAGTTGTGTTTTTAATTTTATTTAAGTTGTTTTTTTAAGTTGTGTGTTTTAAGTTGTGTGCACGATAGTTTTTTTAAGTTGTGTTTTTTAAGTTTTTTTTTTAAGTTGTTTTTAAGTTGTTTTTTTAAGTTGTTTTTAAGTTTTTTTAAGTTGTTTTAAGTTGTTTAAGTTGTTTTTTTTTAAGTTTTTTTAAGTTGTTTTTTTTTTTTTAAGTTTTTTAAGTTGTGTGCACGATAGTACACCATGGGGGTTCGCTCGCAACTAATGTTAGCCGCAGCTCGCCTTCTTTATTTGCGTCATTACTGTAGAGCAACATATGCAAATGTTATAGACCTAGGACTAGGTGGCAACATTGCCTATTATCTTAAGATTATTTTAAATTATTAGGGCAGGGTGGCAACCTTCCCTGTTAACATTACAGCATTGTGTCTGTAGGGACGATGTGGCAACTTTTTTGTTTACAAACAATGTTTTAGCAAATACAATTGAGAAAAATTAATATGAATAAATTTACATTAATTAAACAAGGACTGATGTTAAAAGATGCTTTAGTGATGACTTCGTGGTTGGTCTGGAGTTTCAAGTCCGAGCTGGCAGTGTGAGTGTGATCAAGATAACTGTGGAATAATTGTTGTTTGTTTCGCGCAGCAACTGGCGGAGCAGAGTCCATGTTT
>JAWNOM010000051.1:0-11792 GCA_035045965.1 Drosophila aldrichi
AGGCACTTGGACTGAGCACTCAGCAATTTACGACGCAAAAAGCCAACGGCGCGCGCGTTGATTATGCTGATGATGCAGTTGAAGTCGGAGCTGCCGCTGCCGCTGCTGTTGCCAGGACATTTGGGTGCGCAGAGTCCTGGCTGGCAGCTGCATTTGCTGCCTGCCACTTTTCACACTCGATCTGGCTGGCATTCGCATACACATTCACATTCGCATTCGCATTCACATTCGCATTAGTGTTTGTCTATTTGTTTATCACTTAAGTGCAAAAAGGGATTCGGGATGCAGGATTGCAGCAATCAGACGCTCTTCCGCTTTCTAAATGTTGCCGCTGCTGCTATTTATTTGTGCTCGCTTTTAAATGAATTAATTCCAAAGCAGCTTCCCGTCTCGGCTTGCCTCACGCCCTCCTGTGGCCGGGCCACATGTTGGCCACATTCTATTTGGCCCCCACATTTTTGGCATATTTCTGTGGACTCGTTGATTATCGAACATTTCGGGCGGGCAGGTAAATGCAATTTATTTAATTTGCGACAAAGCCCGAAAGGCTTTTAAATAAAGACCTTAAAAGGGTATTGAATAGAAGATCAAGTTTTGTACAATAGGAAATGCCTTTTATTTAAGTTAAATATTAATCTGGATGATTGGCTAAATTTAGTAAACAAATTTTTTGTTTATTAATATATTTAGCTTTGATTTAAATAAATATATGTACTTATTAATTCAATGCTTACTTATTATATTATTATTATATTATATAAATATTTATAAAAAAAAAATATTATTGTATATTATTTTCTTTGGATTATTTGATTTTCTCTAAACTTAATATTATATGTATAAATATTTTTTTTACATTTTAAAATTTATTCAGTTTTTTATTTATTTATCTATTTTTTTTAATTCTTTTTGCTTCTAAAAATATTTTTATATTTTTTATATTTTATTTTTTATTTTAATGCCCAACAAAATAATATTTAATTTTAGTTTATATAGTTTGGCTAGTTTTAAATTATATGTCTGCCTTTGTTCAGCTCGACTTGTGGAACTGACCCTTTGCCAGCTATATACATTTTTTCCGTTCCGTTTCGAGTTAATCCTCGACTTTTTGCAGCGCACAAAGGAATTGTCCATAAACTAATCCACATAAATTCGCAGGCAGCTTCATTTTGAAATTTAAGCCAAGCATTTTATTTCTTTTGTTATTTCAGCTTAGTCTATTTTTGCTTCCCTCTTTTTTTTTTTTTAGAGTCCTTTTGCCATTTTTCTATGTCACTTGCATAATTTACATTCTAATTCCGCCGGCTTTTCGCTCCCCATCTCTCTCTCTCCCTATCTCTCTCCCACGCTCTCTGTTGCTCTGGCAATGCCAGCTCGTTCTATCTCGCTTTCAATCATTCTCTGTTTCTGTTCTGTTAAGTTTGGAACAATTCATCTTGCTTATAATGCGAGTGAAGCTCCTACTTGGCCCGGGCATTATTATAACGAGGGGCGCCCTAGACCCGAAAATGATAGTCCCAAAACTATGCAGCACTATCAAATTACGGCAGAGCGAGAGGCAGAGAGGAAGTGGGAGTGAGACAAGCTGCTGTTGCTTTAATGTGGCACAAAAGTTGGCTAGAATAACGTCTTTAAGTAACAAAGGCAGACAAGCGAATGGGGAATATGCAATAAAATACAAGAAGACACAAGCGTGTGTGTGTGTGTGTGAGGAAAAAGCGCGCTCGAGAAAAAAATATATAAAAGCTGAAGTGTAGTGAAAAGTGACAGTGGAAGAGCGAGCAACAGGGAGACAGACAATAATTTACGTAACAGCACGAAAAAGAGAAGGAAAAAAAAAAAAACGAGAAACTGAACAGAGCACAAGCACCAGTCAGACATGGGCGTACAGAAAGGGAGGGGGGCGTGGCATACACATGATGATTTGTAGCAACTATGCTTTGCTTTTGCCTGCCTCATCAGCAGCGGCAGCAGCAGCAGCTGAAGAGCCACCAACTGACTCTCTGTTCAACTGTTTTTCGGGCATATTTGTGGATCTGTCTGGCTGAGTGGAGTGTTTGCCTGTAAAGCGTTCGTTGCCATCTAAATGTTGATTTAAACGCTGGCGTAGTTTTGCGGCCAGCTTTAAAATGCAATCAACAATTCGAGGCAAGCTCGGCTCATAAATCAAACCGAATTTGATTGCAGTTCTAACTGAATTCACTGTCTCACTGCTGCTCAGTCGGGCTCAATTAAAAACCTGCTCGAGGCAGGTTAGGGAAATATTACTGCTTGGGGCGGCAGCTGCTCCACTTGCCACATAACTTTCAACTGTCGGCGCGTGGAGCACATTTTAATGAGTTTACAAACGCTTGACACATTCGCGGCTACATAAAAATAAGGCAGTTTATACGCACGGCCCACGCTGCGTATGCTTTATATGTATATATACCTATTTATGTGTCTGTGTGTGTGTATTTACATGTACATCGTTTTATTTTGTATTTTTTTTATGTACGTAGCTCGCTTATTAACTGTGTAGAAAGTGCGGGAGGCTGTTAGCTTCGTTGAGAGCCGTTTAATGAACGACTTAACAGTTGGCAGCAAGTCAAGCAGCCAAGGGAGTTGGTAGTAAAAAAAAAAGATGGCCAACATGCCAGAGCATATATGAAAAGCTGCTTGGCAAAATGTTTGATTTATGCACAGCTTGTGGGCGAGAGAGGCTGCCTGAATCAGCAGTAGTTGGCTAAAACAAGTTATTTTAGTGAGATCAAGGAAGTAAGCGAGGGCATGCCTAACTAGTCAATGCTCTATGAGAGAGAGAGAGAGAGAAAGAGAGAGAGAGAGAGGGCGAGAGAGTGAGAGAGAGAGAGAGAGAGAGTGAGAGAAAGGTCATAATAGAGAATACAATATGTGAATGTAGCTAAGAATATTTAGAGGAATATACATGAGGATATATGTATGTATAGCAGAAAATATGGTAAGCTTCGACATGAATATATACGATATATAGGATAGCATAGAATTGCAGAAAAAAATATTCGAGGATAAATAGAAGAACATAATGAGTATAAGCCAGGAGAATGTTGAGCAGAAAATATATTAAAGTTAATATAAATTAATAAAGGAGAAAATATAGGAGAGGAAAAAGAAGATTTATAGGAATATTTTCACAGAAGTGCATATAGAAGAATTTCAGAAAACTATAGAGGAGGCCTTATAGGAGAGTCATACCATGTATATGTTTCCTCTATATCATAATATATGCTCCTACATATTCTTATGCAGAAACTTACCCCATAATCTCTTAGTTTCAGCTTGCATTAAAAATTAAACAAAAATTGAAAGCCTCTCAAAAGTTGTCTAATCACAGCTTTAGTTTAATAATTAAATATATAAAATATACAAAATGAATACACAATAATTAAATGTCAAATTTCTACACATGCACAATTATCTGTATAGCTATTCACTTTGCATTCTTTGTAAACGTATTTGGTTACTAAAATTGATTATGTTCAATTTTTCAATCTCTAATTTCATTTTTCATTAGCTAATTATATACTATGCATACCTGTTGCTATCAGCTCCCTCGCTCTGCTCTCTCTCTCTCTTTCCCTCTCTCTCTTTCTCTCTCTCTCTCTCTGTTGCACACCAGTTGATGGCTGACATTTAAACAATTTTGCTGACTGGCTCGATTTCAGGCTCAATTAAAAACATTTACACGCCACATTTTACTGACTTTAAATTTAAGCAATATTATAAAACACACACACACATTCACACACTTTTTATCTTTATCTCGTACACTTTCTCTGTCTATCTGTATCTCTCTCTCTCTCCTTCTCACTCTCTCTCAATTACAAAATGTAACAACATGAAAACGAAATGGCTCCCAAATGAAATGTTGTAAATTTATGGGTATTTTAAATTAAAACGGAAGCGTGTTTTCAACGCGCGACTACACACAGTCCAACACACACACACACACACACACACACACTCATACACACATACAGTCAATATATTTTATAGCCGCATTGTTGCCCCTTGACTCCTGCTTCCTTCGCGCCATTCAAAGACGCACGTAGCACACGGCAGAGCTGCTCTTGTTGCTGCTCTTGTTATTATTATTGTTGTTGTTGGTGTTGTTGTTGTTGTTGGTGTCAAATCAGTTTCAATGTTCGCTGGCAGCACGCACCAAACAACAACAACAACAACAACAACAATAGCAAAGCACAGCCAATTCTCAGCAATTCGCGTGGCTCCAGTCATTAAAGACATAAATAAATTTATGTGACTTTCGGCGCAGTTGCTTTGCCGTCTTCTGGGAGTCCCCGAAAAAAGCAAAAAGCAGAGAAGAAAATTTAATTTCAGCTCACCGGAAAATAAAGGCGACCCGAAATAGAAGTAGCAAAAGAGTGAGCAACACATATAGATTACATTGTCTGGCTTAGTCTCAACTGTGCGTATTATATATATATATATATAAGTATATGTATATATTTCTATTTTTTTTCGTTCACATTTTTATTTGCTCGCTCGTTGCCATTGCAACGAATCTGGTTGCTATTTTTTTATATTTTTTTTCATTAGAAAGGATGACGCTGCCGGAGGCTGCTGCCTTTCCATGCTATTTATATAAAATTTTTAATAACAAATGTTGCGCAGGCAGCTAATGAGCTTAGCTTTAGCCAGAGCAGAGGAGGAAGCGTAGGAGGAGAAGTTGAGGAAGCCTTAGGCTAGAGCTGCGTTGACCCACGGGTCGTATACTTGATTAAAGTGAAACTCAAATAGAATAATATATTATTGAAGCGAGCGGATATACTTATAGTGGGAAGACTAAATTTTAAATATGATGATTTTTGGGTATTTTTTGTAAATGTTTAGAGAGTAAGTTCTGCAAATTATTTAATAGTATTAAATAAAAACTGAAGCTTATATTGTAAAAGTAATATGTAAAATATATAAATTCGTATAATTTTAAAACAGCAAAAACGTAGCATAGGCTTTTAAGTAAAATTCTTAAGAAAAACTTAAACATAATATACATATAATATCATTTAATGAGAATTTAAGTCAAAGCAAAGAATATATATTTCTAAACTAAAACGTATCAATCTTCAGATATATTTTATAATATTAAATTACAATAACTAATATATATATTTTATTAAATACACAACTAGCAAAAGTTTCTTTAAGCTTATTAAAAGTTGCATAAAACTATATATAAATATTTGATAGCCACATCAAATGAATTATGATGTTTTAGAAGCTCAGGAAACTGGCATAATTAAATAGTTCTTTTTTCTCTCTCTCTCTCAAGCCACACAAAGTGCAGAACGTTAATCCGCTTGGCCGAGTAGACATCAAACGTGGATTATATATGGCTGTGGTGGCATATGAGAAAGGCAGCATATATTATATAAATACAATGTGTATTTATATCTATATACATACATATATAAGAAGCGATTGCCAGAAGTTTAGCCTGAAGTAAACGCTTTGGCTTGCCTTTGACTCGAGCCGAGTTGAGTTGAGTTGAGTTGAGCATGACAATTGCGCTGAAGCCTGAAGCGCATTCACTTATTTGTTTTACAAAGCACACCCGAGGCACCCGAGAGCACACACTCACGCACACACACACACACACCTATACACTGGCACACCCACATGAGTAAGATTAAATGAAAGAATAATAGAGCTGAAGAACCCTTTTGTCATCTTCACTTAGCGCAACACTTAATTTCACTTGGATGAGGCGCAGAAGTTGTGTAAATTGTGCGAACTTTGTTGTTGCCGTTCGCTGCTCTGCCTGAGATAAATATGACAAACACACACACACTCACACACACTCATACACACACACACACACATTCTCCTTATAACATACATTTTGACATTTAATTTTAAGCGCATGTTGGGGAATTTCTTTTGTGCGCCAAAAACAAATAAACAAACTGCAAAGACAAAAACTGTGAAACAACACAAGGCAAAGGGCGCTAAGATGGTGGGGCAATGCGAGTGAGTGGGGCACTACGGGGCTGGGAGGAACCCACGAAGTAACTATAAAGTTGCTCGAGAGACATTTTATGATTTGAGCACTTGAAGGCAGCAGACGCGCAACAGACAACAGATTGCTGACTGTTTATTATGGCCAAAAAAGACGAGGCAACAGTGCAAAGGCGAGGAGTGAGAGAGAGGGCGAGATAGAGAGAGAGAGAAGGGAGAACGCAGCACCCGAGATAGAGACTGCAAATCAACGTCTTGCGAAAGCACTTTTTGCAGTCCATTTGTAAAATGACAATAAGAAAGAAAGCAAAGCAATCCAAGAGATGATATAACTTTTTATATACCCTGTACGAACAAAGAGTAGTGGCAATATTGGCTGATAGAAAATATTGCTGTATTTGAAGAAGTTAAAAAGGGAGAGTAAAACATCAAAATATGGCATAATATACCCTCGTCATGATATACCCTGTAGAGCAGCTTTAGTTGCTAATGATGTGTTACTGTATACCCTATATTAATTTAAGACTGAATATTAAATTGTTTTAGTTAGTTGAACTACAATTAAATATAAATAATGTAGGGGCAAAATTCAAGTATACACTGTAAAATATATTACCCCTATATACAAATTTTTAAATTATCTGTATTTAAAAAAAAATTAATAATTATATAAAAATTATAATCTACAAATTCTACTACTAATATACACTATACAAAAAATATTATTCTAATATAATATATTATTTTATAAAAAAATATTTATATAAAAATTATAATTTTAAAATCATTCTACTTTTAATATACCCTATACAAAAATATTATTCTGATATGCCTTTATATTTATTACCGAGTATATTAAATTATATTATACAGAAAACAAATTATATAAAAATTAGAATTTAAAAATAATTTTACCACTAATATACCCTATAAAAAAAATATTATTCTGTTATGCCTTAATATTGTTTTAAGTATATACGATTTCAAAATATCTTTTTTTCACATAAGAATAGATTATACAATAACAACCCGCAACTCTCATTGCAGTCGGGCATACCCAACTTACACTCACTAAGTGTGAGCAAAGAAAAAATACAATCTTTTACTCATTTCAATTAAAATTTGCTCACATTTGGCTCCAACTGCTCGAGTTGAACCTCATCTCATTGTCTCCTTTTGCTTGCTTGCTTGCAGGTTGTCAATTCACGTCGCGAAACAGATGCTGGCATCTACTGGTGCGAGGCCAAGAACGAGCTGGGCGTGGCACGGAGTCGCAATGCGACGCTGCAAGTGGCGGGTAAGTGACATATCCCTAACCAAAGTCTTTCGCTGCCAACATGGATTTGCGTTTTTAATATTCTAAATTGATGTTGATTTTTGTGCCGATGTTGTTGTTGTTGTTGCTCGGCTTCGATATGCTTCAGGGACAGCCCAGGGATTTCTTATTTTTTTTTTCCTTTTTGAATATTGGGGCTGGGCTGTTGCCCCGCCCACTTAACTAACTAGCTGGTGCTGCGTTTACAAGTTTTTCGCATGAACGCACCCACTTGTCTTGTCAGAGGTCTCCGTCTCCTGCCTCTATTAACCCGTTTTAGTTTCTGTGTCTCTTTCTCTCTCTCTCTCTTCCCATCTCTTTTCTTGCCTTTCTTTTTTTTTTGTGACTTTTAAAGCCTTTTCAGCTGGTTAGTTGGTTGCTTGGTTGACTGAACGCAGCTCAGTCTGAGTTTTTCCTTCATTTTCCTTCACTTACTTTTTTATTTTGGCGAGTGTGTGTGGGTGTGTGATTTATGGCCACATCTGCATATGGGTGTAGCTATATTTAGATTGGGCTAGGTCTGTTTACATAGAGCTTGATGCCAGCAGAATAAATTGGAAAATGAACCACTCAAGGGCAGCTCAACTAGCTTTAAATGTTAATATCGAATCGAAGTAAATATTTATGTGCAGTTATTTTGCGATATTTTTATGGATGTTCTCGATTTGGATTTGAAAGAAATTATTAACATATAAGTAATAGAACTTAAACTGATGAAGAAAATTGAAAAAAAAAATAAATAAATAAATTATCAAAATAATATTTTTTATTTATTTTATTTCTGAAATATATATATATATATTATATATATATATATATATATATATATATATATATATATAATTGAAGTGTATATTAAATGCTATTTTAGATTTAAAAGTCTATATTAATATTATATTTCTATTTTTCACATATATAAATAATAATCACAGAAATTTAAATAAAAACTAAATATTTGAATCAAGAAAAAACTTTTCAAATATAAAATTAAAAATTTATATAAATTTTTGCTGTATAAATATATATTTTTTTAAAGTATAGTCAAGTTTGCTATACATAAAAAAAAAAAA
This sequence comes from Drosophila aldrichi, assembly GCA_035045965.1. NCBI lineage: Eukaryota > Metazoa > Arthropoda > Insecta > Diptera > Drosophilidae > Drosophila > Drosophila aldrichi. The sequence goes on from JAWNOM010000051.1 coordinate 8,380, forward strand.
AAAAAAAAAAAAAAAACAGGCAATATTATCTTTGTCTTCTAATATTTTCAACAAAATTTTGTAAGCTTCATAAATAAATGGTAAATATATTTTTAAACTCCCATTTATAGCTTTAAGGCGGCATATCACTTTCTACTCTACTCAAAATATTCATTTTTTATATAGAAAGCCCATTTGAGGATCATTTTTCAGCTGTGTCCCACATTTGCTCGATTTCTGTATTTCCTTTTTTTTTTTTTTTGGGCCATTTGTACTCCCTATTGCTACCGCAAACCAACATTTTGTCTCTTGTTGGCTAATATTTCTTTTATTTGCTGCTCTCCTTTCATGTGCCCTCAATGCGAACTGTGCCCTTCCCTACATTTTCACAGCACGACCGCTCGCCCACATGAAAATCGATATTGCTTCCTGACTTTCTGAGCTCATTTTTTTGTTCTGTTCTGTTCTGTTCTGTTCTGCTGCCTTTTTCTGTTTTTGTGGTTGGCTTTTGCTTTTTGCGGTATCCTTGGGGAATATTTTTCAATATTTGCATGTAAATCACGAAAAGCACGTCAAATTTGTTTGCTTGGTTAAAACGTCGTTATTGCGACTCTCCGGCTAAGAGCCAAGAGCAAGGCGTTCACATTGATTGGGTTAGGCAATAAAAGCGAGCAGGAGGCAGTAGGAGGCAGCAGGAGCAGCAGCAGCAAAAGGCAGTTCACTTGCTCAGTTAGAGCGGGGAGGGAGCATGGAGGTGGTTTCTCTGTCAATAATAAAAACATAAGTTGCCTATTTCTGATGTTGTCAGCGCAATTTCTGTCGAACGTCGTCAGCATTACGCATACGCAATGCCAGCCCACTTACACAGAAAGGGGTTGAGCTTATCAAATATGAAAGTCAGTCAGGTTTATACAAATATTGTGGGCTACCTATTTGCTGTTGCTTAGCGCACAAAAACAAAAGCATATTTGCACTTGGCTGAATACACATAAAATGCGAGTGGCCCACAACAAAACAAAGAAATAATAATAAATGAATCAAACATTCGGCTTGGCTTTAATATAAGTTTAAGCGAGAGTGCAGTTCATGAGAAAGAAATTACAAATGAATTAGAATAATTATGGCACTAGAATTGGTTGCAATATTCTTTTTAAGGTCTGATTCTATTATATTTATCAATATTATTTTATAATTTTGCTTTCAATATACAAACTATTAAAAGAAAACGAATTACATTTTAGCTATATTTATTAAAGCTATTCACCTAATAATACATAGAGAAAATATATAAAATTTTCAACACATTCAAAGGTAAAAAAGACAAAGCTCATATATAAATATTTAAATTATTTGTGGTGAATTAAAATATTTTAGAGAAGATAATAGTACCATAATTACCTACCGATAGTTAGCAATAATGTTATCGATATTGAATTATAAAAACAACGTTACTCAACGAGAATGTCAAGCAAGTGAAGAAGAAGAGAGTGCAATTCACAATAGCTACATATTCATGCAAATAGTTAAAATAAATAAAATAAAATACGATTTTTTACTAGAAATTTGTTCATCGATAATTTATTGTAATTATTTTTGAAATATTCATTTGCACCTATAAAAAGCATTATCATACAATACATAGATTCCATGGAAGCCCAAGAAACTTATAAAGAGATATTCAATTATCTTCTTCTTTTATCATATATCTTCCATAACGAGTCTTATGAATATTAATATGCCTTGCATGGCCGCCAGAGCTCAAGCATATCTTTAATTGAGCTGAGCGCTATCATAAATCTTCCACACACACACACATACACAGATATGTATGTATGTATGTGTGCCTTATAAATATTGCCTTAACGGTCATTTATTAACTCATTATCAGCAGCTGGCATTTTGCACCTTTTCAGCGCCTGTTTAACGCTTGACTGAGTCACGACCTCGCATCGTATCGAACCGAACCGAACTGAGCCGTACCGAAACTGAAACTGAAACAGAAACTGAACCGAAAACTGAAATCGTAGCTAGCCTGGCCTAGAACTCTTGGCCGTGCCACTGAACCTGACACTGATTATGACTTTGATTAATTTATTGATGGTTGGCGTGTTTCCTGCTGTGCCCAGCCATAGCCACGGCACCTACCGGACCGCCCTCTGTGCTCGCATTAAAAGTTTTGTCTGTATTTAGGTATTCCATTTCTTTTTTTGCGAGGGAAAATTCGCTTTCGTGTTCACTTTCCATGCGTTGAAAGACTTTGATTTATGTTGATTTATAGACATCACTTTAAATTTAATAAAAGTCATGCCCGAACAGGTTTGAAACTAAGGCGCAGAGCAAATGCGCTTATTCACTTTGCAGATTAAAATGAAATGAAATAAAATAAAATAAAATGCAAAAAGTAAAATGTAATTTACGTAAAAGCAGCTGCTGTTGCTCCCCCCTTTTTTTGTTGGATTTATTCGTTATATATTTTGTTGAATGCACAAAGCTCGCTTTTCAGAGCGCCAAAAATAAACCAGAAAGAAAAAATATTCGTACTTTCAGCTGCTTTTCAAGTGCTTGAAAGTTACTTGATTTATTACACTATTCTGCACCACGCTGTCTATACAAGAGAATGTCCCTATGTGTGTGTGTGTGTGTGTGTGTGGGAGGGAGGAAAAATATTCACCTTAGCCAAATTTATAACTGAGCAAATCGGTCTAGCTGCCAGTGTCAGCGGCAGCAGGATGGAGAGGTGTGCAAATTACAGGTTCACAATTTGACCACAAAAAAAAAAAAAAAAACGATGCCAGCAGAGAGAATGGAAAATGGGAAATGCAAAAGCAGCGAACGCCATGCAAAATAAATGCAGACAGCTGAGTTAGTGCCTTAAATCTGCGGTTGGCAAGACCAAAAGCAAAGAGAAAAAAAAACATTATATATGTACGTATATTTTGATAATGCAGCCTGATTTATCATGCAGTTCAGGTCAAGCAAAGCTTCTCAACAAATAGCAAAAAATAAAATATATAAAATAAAATTTTACTGTAAATGGCCAATATTCCATTTAAAATATTTTAAAATGCTGTTGCAAATCGCTAAAGCTTATTTATTGTGATATTATATTTTTTTTAAATTTACTTCAAAGGCATTTTCCCACATCCAATGCAATATAAGCTTTTATAAACGTCTTCCCTGAAAACGTTGCATTTTAAAGAATATGCGATAGCTACGAGCACATTTGCAATTAATGATGTTATCGATAGTTTGAGTACATTTGGTAGTAAAAATGTAATAAGATGAGCACTTAAAATCCGAGCTTATAGAAGTGCAAAACGAATTTATTTTTAATCAAATGTTGTATTAAAAATTATTAATTTAATTCCCTCTTGTATAAATAGTTATCGATAGTGCCGATATAATTGGCAATTTATTATTGTTCCCATTCAATA
>JAWNOM010000053.1:0-30000 GCA_035045965.1 Drosophila aldrichi
CTGATGCACACACATTTAATGATCTTCTGCACTGCTTCTCTGCTTACTCTTACTTTTACTCAAGTACTGACTCTCTTAAATGTTGAACCAGACGCTAGGTAGAGCTCGTTACAGTCTCTGCTGCTTCAAGCATTCGCTCAGGGTATTTCGTCGAGCGGAATCGACTTGTTAAAGCTTTTCGAGCTACGGCCTTATAATATACTACAACTATAAGTCTTATATACTATAACTATAAGTCTTACTACTATAACTTTAAGTCTTACTACTATAACAATAAGTCCTACTACTACAACTTAAGTCCTACTACTATGACCATTACTTCTACTACTATAACTATAGGTCCTACTACTATAACTATAAGTCCTACTACTACAACTATAAGTCTTACTACTATAACAATAAGTCCTACTACTACAACTATAGGTCTTACTACTATAACTATAAGTCTTACTACTATAACAATAAGTCCTACTACTATAACTATAGGTCTTACTACTATAACTTTAAGTCTTACTACTATAACAATAAGTCCTACTACTACAACTTAAGTCCTACTACTATAACCATTACTTCTACTACTATAACTATAAGTCCTACTACTATTTCTATAAGTCCTACTACTATAACCATTACTTCTACTACTACAACTATAAGTCTGCTGCGCTTTATATATGCCCACTATTAGCGCTTATTGCAGTCAAGCTTCAAGTGACCAATGGGAACGCTCTCTGCTGCTGTGAGCATTCTAGCTTCGTTTTACACATACACATACCAAAAGAGAGCAGCTGCCTACACATAGACAACTCTAATGATCTTTTGCTCTTTTTCTCTCCTTGCTTTTACTTTTACTCAAGCACTGTAACGCTCTCTGCTGCTGTGAGCATTCTAGCTTCTCTTTACCTAAATACAAATACTAATTGAGAGCTGCTGCATACACATAGACAACTTTTATGATCTTCTGCACTGCTTCTCTCCTTGCTTTTACTTTTACTCAAGTACTGTCTCTCTCGTTACAGTCGAGCTTCAGGTGACCAATGGGAACGCTCTCTGCTGCTTCAATAATTTGTTCAGGGGATTGTTTTGTTTACATATACATTTTATTATATACATTTTCGTTTTTATTTATTTTTTTAAATTTATTTATTTATTTATTTTATTTTATTTATTTATTTTATTTATTTATTTATTATTATTATTATTTTTTTTTTTTTTTTTTTCATTATAATATTTTAATAAACTAACCTCTTAAATTAAATTCGTTTGCCTAATACCTAAAAATCCAATCAAGGAATTCAAAGCTGGCTAATAAATATATTTACAAATATTTTATGTGCATAAAAATCGAATTTCATTTTTACTAGAAAATTAATTTTGTGATATTCTATGCAACAAATATTTGCAACTAATCCGCACACATGCTGGCTAAAAAAAAAAAAAATCTGAAAGCAGCTGCAGTGAGGGAAAATGGAAGAGAAAAATAGATTAAATTGCATGTCAAATGGTGGGGAAGGAAAACAATAAAAACAAATTCCCAGGCAGCAACAACAACGCAAATGCTTAAAGGTGAAAAATTGTCTGATCAAAATGCGAGTCAAAGAGGCAGATCCAGCTGCTGCGGCAGTTGCTCAAGGTGCTTGGCCGTATGACAAGCGTTAACTTTTCACTGTTGACATCCAGGCCCCTTCGACCTGCCACGCCCCCTCGTCGGCCACGCCTCGAAGCGTCAACGTGTGCCGTGTTTTGTGCGCTCAATCAATTTTGTCAATTTTCTTTTCCTGCTTTTTTTTTCGACTCCATTTTTGTTGTTGTTTTCCTCAGCAATGATACCCTGTATTTTCTCAATATTGGGACATGATGATTAGTTGTGGATGTTTGTGAAAGAGTTAGAGAGGTAGATAATTAATGTGCTTTAATAGATTAGAGACATGTATAATAATATCTTTATAAAAATTAGATGTGAGCAGTTTTAATATTTTGATAAGTACTCAAAAGAGTTTTCAATTATTCTTAACTTCCAAAGATATTTTGTATAACTCATTTCAAAAGGAATATTTTCTATATTTGATATGATTTATAGGATATCTTCAAGTCGTCTACTTTTCTAACTTTGTTTATTTTATTTATTTTTTTTTATTTAGGTACAGCGCGCACGTTTGGTTTATTTATTCCTGCTGCTGCTTGTCGCAGTTGAAGCTGTCTTCATAGCCATTACCGCCTCCTCGGCCCCTCCTCCCCCTCCTGCCCTGCTGTTCGACCTTTCGACTACGCTGCTGATGATGATGGCTGCACGTCTCGCAATGCTCTGATGTGTGTTGATATTTGACACTTTATTATGTGCACATCATCAATTTTGAAATTATTGTCAATGTACGGATAGATTGGAGAGCACAACAATATGCGCGATAAGGCCAAGTTGACGACGAAAGCTTTTGATGATTATCTATCATCTATGCACTAGGAAGTTCAGCTAGAAATTAGTTTGTGTTATCTAGAAACTAGTTGAGACTATGAGGATTATTTTAATAAGTAAATATATAATCGGGGTATAAAAAGAATAGAGAAATATGTGGGTTCAACAGAGGAGATTCTATTCGAAATATTCTTTTGGATATTAAAAACAAATACAATTATTATTATTATTATTAATTTTTTATTAAATAAATTTGGTATAGAAAAAAATACCAAAAATAATGAATTTTGATTATGGCAACAGAAGGCGACGCATTTTACATTTTATTAAATTACAAATTTTCATTACACATAAAATTATAATACACAAAACAACAAAATAAAAAAATAAAAAAATACCAAAAAATACAAAAAAAAAAAAAAAAAATTAAAAAAATATAATAATAAAATAAAAAAGTAATATAAGTAAAAAAAAAAAATAAAAAAATATATATATAATTATAAGACACAGACAATGACACATTTCGATAATCAGAAAATAAAATTTGCAGTGTTACCAGATAAGTAATAGTTGAAATATACCAAAAGCGTTTCGATTTTAATTCGCAAAACTCTTTAGAAATCCAAATAGGAATGAAGAAAATGCCTCCAGTTCGTGCGATTCGTTTCATCAAAAGTATTCGCGGTGCGTATTTGAGTTAATTTAATAATATATCGAATATATATCGAATTGATCCACTGCAGTACCTCTCTGCTGATCATGGATTATAAGCAGTTTGTAGCCGCACGCGCCGTTCAGGCGGCCTGGCGGGGTCATCAGCAGCACGAGGCATTCATTTATGCCACTAAGGCTGCCATCACCATACAGAGATGGTGGCGGGGCTTTCAGGCGCGCAATCGTTTCTTCGCCATCGTCGAGCAGAGGGTGCAGGATGCAGCGATCGCCCATTACCACAGGGCTGCGACCAAGATACAGGCGCTCTATCGGGGCTGGCACACACGGAAGACTGTACACGATATGCACAATCTGCGACGCATGCAAGTCTGTGCAGCCGAGGATCTGATCAATGATGTGGCCTGCAAGCTGCATCATCTGCTGCGCACATATTCCATACCCGGCATCTACTCTCTGCGCAATTCACAGTAAGTCACACACACTCACAATCACACTCACACTCACTCAACTGCTCGCCTTGCTCGCCCACAGCTGTCTATCGAAGGTGGAGCAATTGATGAGCAGCATGACCTATCGATTTCTCAATGATCGTGCGAGCTATAGTCGCGTACGCCGTGAAACTTTGGCAAGGAGTCAAGCCGCTCAGTTTGCGCGAAACGAACATTATTCGAATGTGCCCTATCCGGGTCCCAATCACAATAGCGCATGCGAGCCCTGTCGCGAGGAGACAATCATCCGCAAGCCCATCGAGCGGTGTATGTACAAGATTATTACGGAATACGAGAGAGCTACGACCAATCCGGCTATAGCCAAGACACGTCAAAGTATAATTTCTCGTGAGTAACAAACGAAATGGGAATCGATTTTATGTTTCATTATTTAAATGGGTAATTGCACCCACTCTTACCCCTCAACTCTTATCTTCCAATCAGGTAAATTCCGTGCGCAATCGCTAAAAATGTGGGAGCATGTGGGCAAGGTGCGAGGCGATTTTTGCAGCGATGTTATCGAAAGCATGCGTAAATGGCATATTTGGAATGCTAACAAGCTAATAGTAACCCTTGACGTCTATCGCGATCCCGAGAAACTGGGCTATTTCCTAGACGATGTCTCCAGATTGCTCAGAGAGTATACACAGTCCTGCTATTGCCAGGAACGTACAATTCCACGATTTTAAGACCAAATTCAATTGTGAATCAGTGCTAGTCTGTATGTGTGGCATCACGAGCACGCACGACTCAACACGACTTGTTTCACGTGGGAGCAGAGCAGTTGATTCGTGCCTGCTCGCAGTTGCCAGCGAATGGAACTGACACGATGGCTAAATATAAACTTTAAGAGATTGTCTTTTAAATATAAATTGTCTAAATTTAGTGTATAAATAAAAATGACAAAAAAATGAGTATAAAAACTAATAATTAAAAATAAAAAAAATTTATAAAAAAAATAAAATAGAAAATAAATATTTATTTGTCCATATGAACTTTTGTATTTTATATACTTTATATTTTGTCCTTAGCAATTTTTATCTAATATAATATAAATAGAGTAATAGAAAACGATATTTTTTCCACCCAAAATATTCATAGTTAAAATTTTTTCATTTCACGAAATTTATATAATTTTTTTTTTAGTGTATATACGATTAATTATTGTATAAATATATAAATAAATATATTTTTTAATGTATATATTTTTGTATATATGTATATATATTATTATTTCTATATGTATATAAACTCAAAGAATATCTAACCAAAAGTTATCATAATTAAAACTCTTTTATTTTTAATATGATTTTTTTTTTTAAGTGTATATTCGAAATCAACTTTTAATTATGCATTTTTGCTTTCATTCAACAGAATGTCAGCTTTTTTTTTTGTAGATCGCTAGTTCATTTCAGCCAACACATAGACATAAGCACACGCACACGCAACCACACACACACACAGCCACACACGCTCGCCATCATCGAGGGGCACATTTGGCACGCCGCAAAGTATGCAATCAATTTTGATAGGCCACATGCAGCGCTCTTGGGCGTGGTCTGCCCGCCCCGCACCGCCCGCCCGCCAGCCCGGCATTGGCATTGCAATGTTTTACTAATAATTTTCAATATAATCAGCACCTGCGACGAGCGAAAAGGAAGCCGACAAATGTTGCTAATGTATAAACATTTGAGCGAATAAAAACTGAAATGGCCCAGCTAGCGAGACGGCTCAGACGGGACGCAACGGGCGGCCCACACGGCTGTGTGTGTGTGTGTGTGTGTGTGTGCCACATTTATGTGGCATCCGCTATCCGCTAAGAGTGGCAGTTGGAGCCCGTTATGCGTTACGGTTACGGCGTTAATTTCACCACATGTGGTTCCTGATGGCAAACGAATGGAAGGACCAACAACTGCCAACAGCTTCTGGCCAAGTCTTAAAGCGTCTGCAACAGAACTGATGTGATGCGACATGCAAATATTTCTACAGTGGGTAAGTGATTGAATTCCTAAATGGAAAATGAATCGAATGTGATCTTAATTTAATAACAATTATATGCAGACAAAGAAAACTCAGTGAGTTAATTTACAAAAAAAAAAAAATAAATAAATAAATAAATAAATATTATATATAAAATTATATTTTAAAAATGTATGTAAAACATTGAAATTTAACTCTTTGATTTAATTTTTGATTTATATATATATAATTAATAATAATAATATAATATATAATTTTATTTATATTATAAAATATATATAAAACATTTTAATTTAATTTTTAATTTTTACATTTATAAATTAAAATAATAATATAATATATAATTTAATTTATATAATTTGTATTGTAAAATATATATTATACATTTTAATTTAACTCTTTAATTTAATTTGTAATTTATACATATTTTTTCTAATAATAATATAATATATAGTTCAATTTATATAATTTATATTATAAAATATATATAATAAATTTTAATTAAACTCTTTAATTTAATTTTTAATTTATATATTATTAATTTATCATAATAATATATTATATAATTTCATTTTTATTATAAAATTTATAAAACACATTTTAATTTAACTCTTTAATTTAAATTTTTTCCATATTCTATATAAGACAACTGTATAATATATTCATTGTTTAAATTTGATGACATCATTTTATTTTGAATGAACTAATCAACAATATTCCGATTAATATAAATTCTGAATAAAATAAGTTCCGTGAAAAAGAAAAGGTCAATAAAGTTGTCTTTGATTTGCAGTTTTATTTTATAAAGAAAGCAGACTCAAAAAAATAAAATAAAATAAAATAAAGAAAGAAAAAATAAAATAAGATAAGATAAAGTAAAATATATATATTTTATTCAAGATTTTTGTTTATCTCATAAAATTAATCAGCAAATCAAAGGCAGCTTGATTGATATTTTCTTTTATGTATATTTTATACAATTATATATTTATTATATTTTGAATGATATGTATATTATATTTCAATTTAATCACATTATTTAATTTTGATTTTTCTTTTCTTGCTCTATATTTATATAGATATACATAAATATATCAATATTTTTATATGACCTTTCATCAGTAGCACTCAAATGTAGCTAAGTTCTTGTTGGATCCATGTCAACAATTTGGTGACATTGGTGAACATGATGTCAGTTCTTGGCCCGTCTCCATGGCTCCAGATTCCGATTTGATAGTACCGCTTGGCACTCTCATTGGACTTGGGACAGACGAGCGGCGATCCGGTCGCGTATTTGAGATGGCGGCGATGGCCCTTGGCGCAGAAGAGAGTCTCATGAGTGTTTGCGGCGCAGTTGGTGAACTTCATTGTCATGCTGGTCATTAGGCCACGCCCACCACCGCTGTTGTCATTCCAGCCGATAGTACGGCAATTGGCCAAGTCGAATGACCCACCTACGGGCAGGCAGACGGTGCCAATGTGTGGTGCAGAGCTGAATTTGCGCTTGAGCACAAGCAGCGAGATATCATTGCCGTGGGTGCGTATATTGAAAGTATTGTTGAGAATGTAGTGAACCTCACGCTCTTCATAAGGCAGAATCTCATTGTCTGTCCCAATGTCCCAGTCACCAGCCCTGACCTTCAACTGCTTTAATCTACACACTTGCTTGGCCGCACTCAGCACTACGTGTGCTGCAATAAGTGAGCCGCCGGTTAGGAATATATTCGGATTCCTGTAAATTCCCACGACCCAGGGAAACTCTCCGAAGTTTGTGTGCTGCGGCTTATCGCTCACGATGGTCATGTACACACCATGGGGATTGGTGTCGCCGCAATGCGGCCATTCGGAGTCCCAGCTTAAGGGATTTGATTCATTACGCTTTTCAGAGGAAGAAGAAGAAGAAGAAGAAGAAGTGAAAGAAAATTTGATTCATTAATATATAGAAGGAAAATAGAAAAAGGAGTGTGGAAAAAAGTGAAAATCGAAGCGAGTAAATGAGAGAGTGAGTTAGAGCAAGAGTAAGAGAGAGAGAGAGAGAGAGAGAGAAAGTGAGATTGAGAAAAAGATAAAACTAAGGAGAGAGTATATTTCCTAGAGGAAAGACAGAGGTAAAGTGAGAAATGAAGGCAATAAAAGAATAGATGTGAAAGAGAGATAAAAATAGAGATATTAAATAAAAGAAAAAATTTAAAATAATAGAGAGAGAGACAGAGAGAGTGAGAGAGAGAGAGAGAGACAGGCAGAGGAATGTGTAAGCTATCTCATTTTGAAATGAGAAAATAGATTTGAATACATATATGCCAAACAAAGGGGTATTCCAAATATTTATTACATTATACGTTACATATAGAGAAATCTAGTCTGTATTTATCTATTCTGAAATCTTTCTTGCAGCATGTATTGTTTGCTCTCAGATTTCAGATCTTTACTTACGATGCTCGCCTCATTGCAGCAGATCTCCAGATAGTGGCATTCGTTTGGCTCATTTATGTTGATTACATATTTGTTTTCCTTCATTTTTTGGTCTCGGCAGTTCCAACGCTTCTCGCAAATACCTTCCCCATTGCGACATGATGGGATTGGAGTTTCAGTTGTTGTTGATGTTGTTGTAGGTGCTGGTGTTGTTGTTGTTGTGGTTGTGGTTGTTGTAGTTGTCGTTGTTGGGCGATAGGCACATTTGCTAGTCATAGCCATTACCTCATTGCTGATATTCGCAAAAATTTCCCCAATGACCATATTGATCTCAGATTCTGTTTGATTTCGCTCCAATAAAGTCTTTATATTATTTTTTAATTCATATTCATATGAACGCAATTTGGCGAGTAAACGCATTCCTGGACTATCCAAGCTGAATGCTGCTAGCATATCATCATCTGCCAAGCAGACGCAACTCAGCAGAAGGAATATGCTACATCTTCCTAATATCATTTTGAAGAATTTCAAAGAACTTTATTCGTATTTGATTCCAATGAACTGTCGAAGCTCTCAGCTTTTGTTGTTCTTTCAGCTGATAACGCTTAATCGAGTTTATATTTGATTTATATACATATATGCGGCAGCACTGTTCGCCGAAAGATCACTTGACATACTAAATCGAATTGCGCGAAATTGCTCACTTAAAGCGAAAAATGACACTGGAAGAAATGAAAGGCTTTGAAAATAACAACAAATTGAAAATTTGAATATTTCATATTGCATTGAAAATGACAAATCAGTATATAATGTATGAAACAGGCAAAAGGAGGCATCGGTCCGTTTGTGTGTATGTTTGAACACGTGCATCTCAGAACTTATAAGAGCTAGAGACTTAAGTTATTTTTTTGTGGATCCCTATATGTCAGGCGTGAACTGAGTTTGATTTGGTTTTCTGTTTTAATTACTTATTATTTATGTTTTCTGTCATATGTTTTTATTTACTGATTTAATTAAGTTTTGCACTGTTTTATATTAGATATACAAACTATGGAGCATATTTAAAAACGAAGATCGGAGGCGATTCAGGTAATCTTCTAGTCGGGCATTCCATTCAATGCGGTCTTACATGTTCCTCGTTTTTGACATCATTTGCCTTTCGGTATAAATTCTGCGAACTTGCGACTATCGACAACAACAGTCTCAAGCTCATTTTATTCTGAATAATATGAAATACGTAAAGCCTGAACGGACTGCAATTCACGATCATGGAAATTATTATATTATTTATATAGATAAGAATTCAAATATATTTTTTATTTATATACATATATTTGACGTTCTTCTTATCATATTCATATTTCCACAGGCAAACGATGTATTTAAGTAAATTTAAATAAATAATTCAGTCCATAATCTCAGCTCACATGAAACGGTTGTCGGCTCTCGATTTGTGTCAAATGAAGAAATTCTGCGGTTCCTGGAATTCTATGCTGGGCTGGACATGTCTGCTGCTGCTAGCCACTACTCAACCGGGCAGCACTCAAGATGCTCCTGGCAACACGGCAGTGTCTACTCAACCGGGCAGCACTCAAGAGGCTCCTGACAACACGGCAGTATCGTGTGGCATACAAATGGAATGCACACCGCGAAAATTGTGCGACAGCAACAATAGCATACTAAGAGATGGACGAAATGTCTTCGAATTTCGCGCAATACAGTCGACGAACAACCTCAATCATGAATGCGGATTTCTTCAGGTGTGCTGCTCAGTGAAGGACGTGCGGACGGTAAGCTAAATGTTCTCGATTATATCAGCTCCAATGCTAGTCTCAATCGAAACCTTAGCAGGCACCGATCGCGGACGAAAAATATGTGCCCGGACTCTGTGGAGTGCGCAATCCGAAGGGCGTGAAAATGACAATTGTGAACGCCCAAGACGGCGTATCGCAGTTTGGTGAATTCCCGTGGATGGTGGCCGTACTGAGACATACTGAATTGGATCAGTGCAGAGCCAATGCTCAGCTGTGTGGCTATGCACCTGTGGGCGGTGGCAGCCTGCTCACTCCCCGCGTGGTGCTGACCGCGGCTCATATCTTCAAGAATGCCCACGCTAAGGATCTGCGAGTGCGAGCCGGAGAATGGGATACCCGAACCGATCGCGAGCAGCTGAGCCATCAAGACCGAGATGTGGCGCGTCTAATCATCCACGAGAATTTCAATAACTTAAATGGCATCTATGACTCGGCTCTACTGATTCTGAACACACCGTTCCAGCTAGATGCGCACATTGGCACCATCTGCTTGCCCAGCCCACAAGCCAGCTTCGAGTCGAGTCGTTGCACCGTCACCGGCTGGGGCAAACGTGGCTCCAATGATGAGCACTATCCCAACATCCTGAAGAGCATCGAGCTGCCGTTTGTTGAGCGAAACAAGTGTCAGGATCAATTGCGTTACAATACTCGCCTGGGCCGATACTTTCAGCTGCACGAGAGCTTTGTGTGCGCCGGCGGGGAGAGGGACAGGGATGCCTGCTTCGGCGATGGTGGCGCACCACTCGTTTGCCCCATGACCAATGGCTCCGCGCGCTATCAGCTGGCCGGCATGGTGTCCTGGGGCCTGGGCTGTGGCAATGAGAATGTGCCCGGCGTTTATACGAATGTTCCAAAGCTGGTACCATGGATATTAGAGCAGCTCTCATTTGCTAAAGAGCAATGAAAAATTACAATATAATTAAATGGGAAATCAATATTAAATGTATGTACATAATCGCAATATACATATGTATGTATGTTGAGCTAAGCCGAAAACGGTTTGAGTGAAAGAGTGCGCTCGTATGTATTTGACTCAAGGCAGAATATTTAGCCAAGCACAAAAAAAGGAATGAGCGAAGCGAAACGATTGAGTGACTTTTAACAGTGTTGATGGAGTGGGAGCGAGAGAGCGAGTACATGACTTATTAGGCTTGCACTTTTAACAGTGTTGATGGAGTGTGAGCGAGAGAGTTGAGTTGAGTTGTCAAGCTCGCACTTTTAACAGTGTTGGTGGAGTGGGAGCGAGAGAGCGAGTACATGAGTTGTTAAGCTCGCATACAGACACAAAAATGATCAAACAAGTATGTGTATGTGTTTTCGGCGCAATTGCTTGTGCGCTCTACGCACATAGAGGGAGAGAGCATAGATAAATGGAAGGAGTAAGTGAGAGAATGAGAGTGAGAGAGTGAGCGCTCGCAGCGTAAGCCAAGCAAATAAGAAGTAGATAATGCATGCTAAAACTCGAGTGATTCGACGCCTTTACGTTTTGGCATTCCGTTTTAAGGCTTCATTTATTTCCGCTCATTTTATTAAAGAACGTAAGCTGTGACGCCTTGAGCGTAATTCAATGTAAACTCACTCAAGACGTTTTTTCGTTAATGATCTCTCTTGTTTTTACATTTGTTAGGTCTTTCACTAGGACTTTCGAAGCAGTTTATAGCTACCACAGTGGTATTTTATATCATAGAGTATAATATGTGGGGTCTATGCGTAGCCTGTTGAGCTGTTGGCTGAGCCATGGCAGCAGATACGAAACGTTGCTATAGACGGCGGGCGCACGGTCCAAGTTGCATTCGATGCCCCAAGCAACAATGCCAATCTGATAGTATCGATTGGGCTGTCCCACAGCGGGACAGACAAGGGGAGCTCCACCGTCGCCGAGGCAGGAATCGATATCCTTCTTGCCGCCCGCGCACAGGTAGCTCACATCGACTCGAATGGGCTCCTTTATCACGGCTTGTAGCATTTCTACGCATTCAGCCCGCGGCACCAGGGGCACGGTCAGCGCCTTGAGGACGTTCACATGCTGTCTGTCCTCCAAGGACCTTTTGCCCCAGCCCGTCACAATGCAGTTGGCATGATCGATGTCGACATGGGCAGTGGGCAGGCAGATGGGCGAGATGTGCGGATTGCTGCTGAGGCTGAGCTCGAGCACGAGCAGCGCTATATTGTTGGTTTTGGCTGCCCTGGAGTACCTGTCATGGATGAGTATTTCGCTGACATTGCGATCGATGTGTGGATAGATTTCCTTGTTGGTTGCCATGTCCCATTCGCCGGCACGAATCAGCAGCCGATCCGCAGCCAGGCTGTCGACCTTATGCGCCGCGGTCAGCACAACGTTTGGGGCCAGCAGCGAGCCGCCTCCAATATATGTTGACTCTGGCTTCAGCAGTAGTGCCACCATCCAGGGGAACTCACCGAACTCGGCCTCCAGATTCGGGGCGCTTGCCAGAGTCAATTTGACGCCTCTCGGATGCCGAGTACCACATGCGGGCAGATCGTTTTCGTCCATTTCTTCAGCGGGCAACGTTTCGATCTGCAAGGAAATTGACGAGAATTTTTTGCTGATTCCGATTGATTTTTCATTGTGCGTACCTTGTCCAGGTGACAGCAGGATTGCAAATAGCTGCACGTACTCTCGCTAGTGGCGCTCCGAAATCGCACCATATAATTCCCATGGATATTTCGGGTTTCCTCTTTACACTGCCATATGGGAACGCAGACACGCTGAAATCCGCAGGGAACTTGGGCCGGTTGCTCCGCTGCTCTCTGCCGTGATGTTTCTGCTGAGCTTGGGGCTGGCCTCTTGAATGTGCCTTCAATTGCATCTCGTATCTGATTAACGTGCTGTAAAGTAGGCTGGATTGAAGCTACAAGTTGTGTTAGCAATTCATGTTTGATAGCTGCGTAGTCCGTATTCTGCCCTTTGCCATCTTCAGTTGCATTGCAGCAGCCCAGGAGCAACAGCAGGGGAAGTAGTGTCATCTCACGAAATATCTGCTGCATTTTCTGATGTCTGAAAGAACGAATATACCAATAATATAAAATACAAATCAAATTCATAATATTTCACTGCCTAACCAAAAGCGAAAACTCGACTTGCTCTGTCTACGGCGTATTTTCCTGATTTTTGCGGCTTTCCACTCGTTCAACTCAGACGAAACTGACTTAGAAGTTACTTTGCTTCCACTTATAAGCAAAGATTAGACACCACAAGCGATAAGCTCTGCTCCATTTTGCCGTATTTTTTATATGTGTCTCAATTTTTCGGAATAATCACCATATACAGTAGAATCCGGTTATAACGACACACAAAGGACCGTCCTTATAACCGGAGGACGCTATACTCGTATAAGTTTGCTCAGAAATGGTTGTCTTGGGACCAGAATTTTCGTCGCAATAACCGTACGGACACAGCATATAGCATAACCGGAGTCTTTATAACCGGATTGTACTGTATATATATTTCTAGTATATGAATATTTTATTGTTTTATTTGATATGCGTATATTTAAGAGATTCTTTATAATCCGTCGTTCTTTGTAAATGGAATTCAATTAATTCCTCGAAATAGGCAATAAATAATAATATATTTTTTATACCCTGAACCCATTGAAAATGGAAAATCAGGGTATAATGGTTTTGTTAAAATGTATGTAACAGGCAGAAGGAGGCGTGGCAGACCCCACAAAGTATATATATTCTTGATCAGGGCGACGAGATAAGTTGATTTAGCCCTGTCCGTCTGTCTGTCCGTCCGTCTGTCCGTCTGTCCGTCTGTCCGTCCGTCCGTCTGTCCGTCTGTCCGTATGTTTGAACGCGTCGATTTCCGAAGATACAATAGCTAGAGACTTCAACTTTTTTTTAAAATGTCCGTATATAGCACGCGCATATCGAGTTTATCACATATATTCGATAACTTGTCCGATTATTTTTTTATCGATGAAAAACCTTATCGAATGTCAATTATTAAATTATATCTCCTACATCTTTTGAGCTAGAGTCTCCAAATTTGAAATGTAGACTCATATGTTGATTATAGAATTTCGGTTTTTTTTATAATTCCCCCCCACCCCTATATCCACCCCCTCACCCTCACCTTTGTAAAAGGCGTATTTCAAATACTAGAGACTTGAGATTCGGCATATACACGCATAGTAATGATATAATCATAATCTAAAAGTTTCATGAAGAACGTACGTCCACAAAAAAAGTTATTAACTAATTAAGTTTCAATGAGAAGCCCACACTGCAGCCTATGCATGTTTATGCGTGCGTGCCTATATGTGCCTATGTACAGATGTATGTGTGTGTGTGTTTCTTTTGTAAGCAAAAAGACGGGTTCAGGGGATTTCGTAGTCGAGCAGTCTCGACTAGAGCTTTCTTACTTGTTTAAATATATAGATTATATACATACATATATGTATAATGTATTTTCTTTTAGTATCTCCTATCGAACCAACTAAGATGTCTCCAAATAGAGCAATTAATCGCAAATGTTGCCTTCCATGGGCAATTAAGTCAACAAACTGCTGTAAGTAATGTAACAGACGGTGCGTCTTCTTAAGGCTCTACCCAGCTCCTAGCAGTACATAGTATATATAGTAAAAATTCCCAGTTGGCTAATTGCTATTAGCCATGAGCCATATGCCGATATATACCATAAAAAATTCAAAGAATTCGCTTTATAAATAGAGAAATTTTTGCCTTTTGAAGGCACGCAAAGTATTTCTTTGCAGTCGGGCGTTACCGACTGCAGAGTTCACATTCACGGTTCAAGTGCTATTATAGAGTATTTGATTTTTAACTTTTGCATAATTCATTAAAATTAAAATTGTCTCCTCGCACTTTAAACAAATAAATAACTAAAATTCCAAGGAAACTAAATATTTAAATTGACTCTAAAGTTCCGATTAAATAACTGAAAAATGCTTTGCTGACTGAAATCAGTTCGTATTGGTCTGGGGTGTGGATGCTCGGGTCTGTGATGCTTGAGCTATTTGGCAGAGGGCCACTGCGGCAGGGGGCGTGGCCGGTGCGCTGTGTGCTGTCCAGTGCAATTTGAGCAGACGTTTTCTAATAAACATTAAGTTGACATGAGAAACACACCAAACAAATGAAGCAAATGCATTTCATGCTGACGCCCCGGGGCGGCGGACTGGTTGTGAGTGGGTGGTGACGGGCGTTAGGGGCGTGCCATCTGGTTACTAATGCTGCGCTGCTTTCTGCTTCTTTTTTTCTTCTTCTCTTCCTCTTCTTCTTTTTTCCACGTTTCGTTTTTCATAGCCGGCTTTCAGCGCTTGCACCGCAGGATATGTTTACAAATTGAAAAATATAGCATGCGACCGCCAGAACGTGCTAAAAAGGACAGCGCACCGTGGTGCGAAAGCAATTGAAAAAAAAACTACATTTGAAAAATATATATAGCTAAAAAATACTTTATATTATATTTTATTAGAATGTATTCTTTTTTTTTTTTTAATATATTTTTTCTATATTTTCTTTAGGATTTTGCCTACTCTCACCACTGTGCGTGCTGATAAAAAAAAAAAGAAAATGTTGTTGCTGTATGGGTCAGTTGCTGAAACAGAGGTTGGGCACTTCCAGGCAGCGAGTGGACAGACCGGTGCATGCACTACATATATACATACATATATATATATATATGTATATTGTATGTATATATATTTTAGACGGCACAAAGTGGCTGGAGCAGCGCAAATCTGACATGAAACATTTGCGTGACAAGCAAAATGCTGGCGCCCGTTATCCCTAGTCCAGTTTGCAGTTGGCAGTCCTTGGTGGTCGCTCCAAGGACCTGCACTGAATGCACAGAAAAATAATTATGGCGCAAATCATAATAATGCAGCTCCCGAAATAGCAACAAACAGCCGAGTAGATCGTAGTCTAATGCAGTCTGAATACGCTGCCAGCTGGAGATGATAACAAATATAAACAATAATATTTTATTATTATTGACCAATGCTTACGGACTATCGGAAGTGCGCAGAGTTGACATAATTATTGAATAATATTAAACATTTATTTTAACATATTGAATATGAATTATAGATGAATGCAATAAAAGTGAAATGTCTCTCAGGTTTATAAAAAATTATTTATTATAATTATATTTATTTAACTATAAATTTATAGCATTATTTAACTATTTTCTATTGTTTAAAAAATAATTAACAAATTTCTTTTTGCAAATATACAATATAAATATATTTGCATGTTGTTCTCTTGCTTAAGTTTATATATTTAATTTTAAGATTTTATAGTCAAATTTATATTTTAATAGTAATAATTTATTTATTTATTTTTTTATTTAATTTAGTTTTAAGAGAAAAATTATTACTAATTTTTAAATTAAATGTTTTGTTTATTTATTTAATTATTAAGTAATTTATTTATTAATTGATTTATTAATTTTCACAGTAAATATATTATTAATTTGAGCAGTGAAATTATTTATAATTTTATGATTTTATTGCTTCATATTTATCATTTAAATAATTTTAAGATTTCCTTGTTTAATTTACTTAACTGTATTTACTTAATTAAATTTATATACATTTCTAATATTATTTATTTTTATAATCTTCAGACAGGCTGCTTTTCTTTTCGTTCATCATCTTTTAACAACTAGCGTCATATGCCCACTCGCAGTTAGGGCATGGAGCACGCCTTAAATTAAAACGGAACACAGACGCCGGCAAGTACAAAGGGGGACAATGTCAGCTGGCTGAAAATTAGCCCGCGGCCAACAAGGAGTTGCAGTTGAGCTGTGCGCTGGGCACGCCCGCTCCCCCCATGACATTGAGCAGGGGCAGCGAGAAAGGGAAGCAGTTGGGAATGTGCATTTGAATGCCAGCTCTCTGATATAGTATTTCTCATTAGGTTGATAGCGGCAGTCGAAATGCGAACAAATTAAACAAAAGAGGCAAAACAGAAAACAACCTGACCAAATGATTTGCAATGTCAAATTGACAATTAGATTTGTCTGTCTCGTTCTCTCACTCTCTCTGTCTGTCTTTCTATATATCCGACTCGAATGATCTTTACTTTTCCACCCGCCGTTGGCTGTCAGCCTGTTGCGAAAATGTTGACAGCATTGAAATCAAAATGTTGACAACAACTGAGCGCAGACGAATGCCGTTGGCAATAAAGTCTCGACTGCCGCTGCTGCTCTGATGAGCAGGACGATAAGAGCTTGGCGGTTGACAGCGGGGCATGCACGTTGTCATCGTGTACATAAATGTCATCTTTGAGTCATTTGACAGTTGCACTGACTTCGATTAGGGCGTGATTTGAATGGGAAATTAGCGAAATGTCGTTAGACGCTCGCCCACCCACCCCCACTCCTGTAACATTTTTCCAATTCTCTGTGACTGATGACAAATTTAATTATGCCAAATGCCCCAATCCACAGCCAAACAGCTGACAGCGACGAATGAAATGCAAATGGAAACACGTTGACTTCAAATTGAAGAATGTAGCAACATTTGCAGCATTATTATTATTATTTCTTATCACATTAGATGTTCTATTGTCAGTATAAAAATAATTATGGCCATAATTATTGTTGACCCTTTCCTTATTATTATGGGAACCATTTAGTGTAGCTAGAGAATATGTTTATAAATCGAGCCTAGGACAAGAACTTAAGTGCGACGACATTCTATGATTGGATATTTTAGAGTTATTTTTATTTATTTTATTTATTTGTGTTAACAGAGAACAATAAACTATTTAAACATTTTTGAAATATTTTTATTTTTTTATTTATATATTATTATTATTTTTTACATATTTTTTACATTTACTGAATGGATTTGATTTTTATTGCATTTCCCATTTTTTTATTTTAGTTGTTAAAATTATTTTATTTTATTTTCAATAAGTTGCGCGCTAACTTATAAATTTTTCAATATATATTTTGTTATATATTTATTTATTTATCATTATTATTATTATTATTATTATTATTATTATTATTATTATTATTATTATTATTATTATTATTATTATTATTATTATTATTTATTTATTTTTTTTTTAAATAAATTATTTACATTTATTAAACAACTTTTCATTTTCATCACAATTCCCATTTTTGTAGTCGTTATTATTATTATTATTATTTTTTTGTTTCAATAATTTTGGCGCTAAGTCAAAAGCATATTCTTTCTGACTTCTTTCGGACTCTCCTCCAGACGAGTCGAAATAAACTTTCTGCTTTATTTGGCTGTCTCTTAGTAAAATTTGTAAATGCCAAGCCGCAGAGTCCTTTAACCTTTTGCAGTTGGCATTGAAGTCAGCGAGCACTACACTGAATGCCACTTTACAAACGGTTCGAAACAAGTGAATAAAATAAGTTGGGGGCGAATAGAAATGTTAAAATATAAAGAGAAATCATCAAGTTATATTATCGTTCGATGCCATAAATTGTGTGCAATGCGAGAGCCAAAGCAAATTCAAGTGTCGAATGCTTTGGCTCTCATTGGCGCCGTCGCTTGAGTTCCCTCCCTTCAATCCAGTGCAGCCCCGCGCCGCACCTTGCAGCCGTTGTCTGTCCGGGCAATGAGTGCTTCCTGTTTCCGGCGTCTCAACTGTCTGGCAGTAACAACTGTAAGCAACTATAACTGTCGGCAAGTTGGCTTTATTATTTCCACACTGTTGAATATGCATATAGATGGGCAGAGTGAGACAGAGAGAGAGCGAGAGGGAGAGAGAGGGTGGGCCCGAAGGGCAGCAGCAACGGCGCTTAACAAGGGATAGTGTGGACTTTGTTTTGCTTTGATGACTAGCATGCCCTTTGGCTCTTTGCGGCTGCCAATAGTCGGAGCAAAAGGGTTGCTCTCTCTCTCTCTCTCTCTCGCTCACTAGGCGGGTGCATTATCAGTACAACGGAGCAAGTAAAATATTGTGGGTGCATTAAATATTTCGACTCCTGCCAGCCGCAACAGCAGCGGCAGAATGCTGGTACAAGGACGTTCTGGCTCCTTCCTGGCCCAGTCGAGGCAGCCAAGCAGCAAACTATGTGGGCCCGAGCTGAGGCTGCGGCTCATGCTGCAGCTACAACTGATCCTTTGTCTGCATTTTATATTAAACTATTTACTCCTGCTGCTCCTGCTGCTGCTGCTTTTGCAGCTTCTGCTGGTATCTGCTACTATTTCTCGTCTTTTATTTTATTTTTTCTTTTTTTTTTCAGCTTTTTATTTTTCTCTTTTTGTTCAACAATTTGTGGCAACAATTTATGAAAAAATTTGAAGCAATTATGTGGCTGCCGCCGCAGCGTGCACCACAAATATGAACAGCTAAAGGTGGGCAGCAAATGTCTGTGGTGTCGATGGCTTTGATCAAGATATGCGCTACAATGGCGTCGCATAGTTGACTGCATAGTTAGATAGCTAAGCATGTCAGGTGGCTTAGCTGTGCGCCACTGCAATCCCACTGCCAAACAATCAATGCAATACAAATATTATCCAGCGCATTGGTGTGATTCATGAGAATCGGTAAGAGAGGCGTGTGGAAGGGAAAGTTTTGGATTTTCTGAATGTTTTGCTTTTGTTGTTTTCCTTACATATTATTTATCTCACATATTATCTATCTATTCATTATTTTTCTTCTTCTGCATTTATAACAGAGCTCGCAAATAAGAGTTGATCGTTTTTTCGTATATGCTCTGCTTCATAAAATAACCGAAAAGATTGTGCAGACACACGCTCTGAGCGGCTCTCTTCATTTTGTTTAGAATCGGTATTGGTCAAACGCTTTGCATTGACTCATTCATGTGAAGCTCTCAAATGAGTATCACGTAAAGAGTAATACGATATTCGCTCACACAAAGCCTCTCAGCAAAACACAGTTTGCCCTCGTGTGCATGTAAATGCTTGCATACCTGCATACATACATACATAAGAGAATGCAACAATCGCATGTGATCACCCATACATACGCAAAACACAATTTGCTTCATTTAACTCAAGCAGACGATGAGGGCTTGACTTGAACGAAACGAAAACAGATATAACTCTGTCTCGCTCAGAGCGCAAGTGAGCTAAGCCAGACGCGACAAAATCAGTTTCTGTCTGAGTCTTTTTTATTGTGTGAGTGAAATAGACTTATTTGCAGACAACGAAAAAATGTCAACAGTTATTTGCGAGCTATGCTTTATAAGTATATAATATGCTAATAAATAATAAATAATAATATAAATATAAATTTAATAATAATAATAATGTAATAATTCAAATATAAATATTAATATAAATATAATAAAGTAAACAGATGCCTCGCGTGATCAAATTGTGGTCAATCAATAAACTGCAAAATATTTAAAGTCCTGCAGCACTTTGCAGCTTGGGCAATAAGGGCTCTCAGCAGCTCAATTAGTTAGGGCTGGCCCAGATCAATAGGCAAGCCCACTGCATTTCGCAATCTAGAATTTACAGAAATATAAATAAATGTATAGATACATACATACATACATACATATAGCCGAGGATATATGTACATATATTGACATGCAGCTGTGTGGGCTTGTGTGCTTTAGGTTGGGCAAACAATATTCTGAGGCAGAGATTAGTTGCTTATTTTGACAGTAGCTGTCAGTGTTGCATTTAGCCGAGCAGCTGCCTCTGTAAGCAAACAGAAATATTTTCAGCAACAGCAGCAGCAGAAGGAGCAGCAGGAAACGGAGGCGCTGCTGCTGGAAGGAGTCGTCGAGGCTTTGGCCCTGATGACTGTGATGATTCTCATATCTCTCTGGCGCAACGAGTGTATATATGCTGCTCTTCTGCTCGAGTGCTTCGCTCAGAGTGCACTCGTTGATGCCACGCCCACAGCACCGGCTAAACTCAACCGAAACTCAGCTCTGGAGCAGTTTTTCGCATTTTCTTGCCTTTTCGTTTACTCATTTTTCATGTGCAGGCAGGCAGCGGCGCTTGGGCTAAGCTTTTAATTAAATGCAAGGAAAATTCAATTTTAATTAAAATTTCTCAAAAACTCTGGCACGGTATGCATATACTATAGTACTATAGCAGACGGATATAGAGCGATTGTGATTTTGCTTTGACTGTGTCTGTGTGTGTGTGTGTGTCTGCGTTGACTGCGCTCCGCTCGAATGTTTGCCAAACGTGTAAAATTGAAAATTAGGAAATCGAATTGTAACGCCAGATACGCTGCACAATCAGGATCTGGATGAAAAGAGCTGAGCAGAGGGCGGGTGGGATTGTAAAGAGATGCCTTTACTAAGACTATTGCCCCAAAGCTCGCTTCGAGTCGTTGCATTTGAGGCATCACACAAAAGCAAAATTGTAAAGTAATTGAAAATGAAAACTCATTTTGCCAAAAATCATCAAGCAGATGGACAAGAAATCGGGAGGCGTGGCGCTGGGCGTAGCGCTGGCCATGGCTCAGCTACGAGTGCAAATCACATTTGCACAAAGCCAAAGATAAAGCATAATTTGATGGAGCTTAAAGCTGCTCGATTGCAGATTAAATTATGCAGATTACATTTGAAGACAGTTGACAGCTGAGTTGAGCTGAGGTGGAATACAATTTAGAATTAATGACACGCAATTGAGTAAAATCAAAAGTGAATTATTATTGCTCAAAAGAGGTAAAAGCGAAGCTTTACGTATTTCCTCGACGTATTTCCTTTACGTCATTCCTCTACGTATTTCCTCTACGTAGAGGAAATACGTCACACACCCTCCTTCACTTTGTTGCGCTGACCCCTAGCAGGCCTGAACGACTGAAGAAATGCTGCAGCTGCTGCCGTTTATATATGGTCACTTTTACTCAAGCGCTGTCTCTCTCAAAAGCTGAGCCCGACAGCACGTAGAGCTCGTTGCAGTTGACCGCCAAGTGACCAATGGGAGCGCGCTCTGCTGCTGTGAGCAGTCTAGCTTCGTTTCACCTAAATACACATACCAAATGAGAACTGTTACATACACATAGACAACTTTAATGATCTTCTGCAAGGAGAGAGCTTTTATTTTTACTCAAGCACTGTCTCTCTCGTTACAGTCGAGCTTCAGGTGACCAATGGAAACGCTCTCTGCTGCTTCAAGCATTCTGTGTGTGAGTGTGTGTGTGTGTTTCTTTTGTAAGCAGAAAGACGCGAAGAGTTATTATATCAGTTCTCCGAAGGGCTTATACAATGTTGGCTGTCGTTTGCCAAACTAGAGAGAAATCAAAGAAGTCAGAAAGTTTCAACTGAATCAATAAAGAAAGAGTCTGAAAACATTGCTGACACAGTTTTATATATAGTTTACATTTCTTTAAGCATATGTTTTGGTATTTAAAAATACTCTTATAAATCAGTTTTAGGTTCTCTTGACAACTGCAGCTGCTTCACCTGCTCGAGCATAACTCGAGCTCCTGAGACCTGTTGCAAAGAGACTTCAGACAGCCAGTTGCAGCTGCTCCTCTACATACATGTGTATATCTATACAGATACACAATCAAACGTGACTATCTAGAATTTGTGACACTCAAATGCTACATATATATATCTATCTAATATATTTCTGGTATGTTTGCTAAACTTGAGGCAACAGAAAAGTTTTTGTTTTTTTGTTTTTGCTTGAGCTGAAAAAGCTTTTGGTAGCATTTTGCACATAATTTAAACGCACACATCCTGTCAGTCATAAATTACACATATTACATGCACGTATAAATCGCCGAGCAGATATGACTAGGCCAAAAGTGTGCCCGGAAAACTGTGAGAAAAGCTGGGCGCAAAGTGCTTAACATACTTGGCAGGGCCCAAAAGAAAAACGTTTCGCAACCACATGCCAGACACATACATTGGAATAGATGTAGAAATACATATGTGTGTGTGTGTGTGTGTGTGTGTGTGTATACTCGATTCACATTCACATCGACTGCGACCGCGACATCGACACTCTCATAGGCAAATCGGCAAATGCACGTTCCACACAAAAAGTTGTGAAACTTTTCCCGTTCACACACACACACACATGCACAGGCACAGTTAGAGAGAGAAACTCTCGCACACCAAGTGAAAGTAGAAAGTAAGTCAAGACAACTTTTACTTTTGCTCAAAGCCAAAGATTATGCCGACTTGACGTGCGCCCAATTCCTGTTATATTCAAATTGCTGCGTTTTGGCAAAGCCTCGGCTATACTAATTTAGATGCATCTCTGATAGCGTAATACCCATAGGTGTTATACTTTACAGAGCACGTGACTAACGATCTTTCTGATTGGATTTGCAATTTATAATATTTGAATGTTAAAAAGTATTAAATATTTGTTATAAATTAAGAGCAGAAAGTGAAACAGAGCTAGGGCTGAAAATATTTTAAGACTAGATGTAGCAACGGAAAAGTACTATATTAATTCATTCATATCGATAATATTTACCAATAAAAATTACTTGAATCATCTTACAGCTGCCGATTATGAGAAATATTATATAATATATTATAGTAAGTATACTAAATATAAATATTATTTTAATATATAATATAAATCTAGCCGACAGCCGAAGTAGATAGGTTTAATTTTTACTAAATTTTTTTAAATTAAAAATAAAATAAACTTTTATAAATGCATAAATTGCTGATATTTAATTTTTTTATTTTTATCAAATATATATTTTTTAATTTTATTAATTTATATAAAATTCACTTTTTGTTATATAGAGAAATATTATACAATATAATTATTTCAATCTAATTTTATACATTTAGAAAATAATATTTGATAGAGACTATTGATTATATAAAAAATTATTATACAAGATAAATTATTTAATTTAATTTTGTAAAAAATATTTTATTATAGAAAATATTTATAATATAAAGAAACAATTTCAAATATAGATTATTTTTATTTAATTTCATAAATAAAAAAAATATATAGGTTAATATTAATTTCAACCTAACTTTAACTTCTAATAAATAAATCAAATATTGTTAAAAATGTATCGAAATTCCAATTGAATCCTAACTTTATGCATATGGTATTCCTTTAGCTTAACACTCTTAAAGAAATGTTCATATAGGAATTACCATTAGAATAAAAAAGTCCATCATAGGTGAGAAACTAATCGAAATTCTAGCCTTATTCATAATACACCAAGACATTAAGGCATTCATTATCAAATCTGAAATACATTTGCATTGTTCAACTGATATTTCAAGTGAGGTTAGCCTGCCTAAGTTGCCAGTGTTGGAAACGCATTTAAGTCAATTGCTCGCTATCATTTCCTGTTTGCTGTGCGACTAAAAAACTGAAATGAAAAGAAAAGAATGGGAAAACGAACCGAAGAGCACCGCGAGCATCACCAACCACAAAATAATGGGCTTGTAGAATGGGTCTTCGTGGTGGTGCTTATGTTGCGGTCTCCTGTGGGTCGACGGAGACAATGGGGCTAGATGGGGGGAGGGGGGCTACATGAAACCGCCATCAATGAACCGCAATTGTATTTGTTTGCAAATAACTGAACGTTATCTGAGACTATTTATCTTTATCTACAATAACAACGCACAGCGCCAATGCGCCCAGGCAGCTCCAAGCCAAGCCAGCCAGGACTCAAAAACAATGCAAAAGGACACCGCTGCCGCCGCGACACACCGTGGATCTAGGGGCATGGACAGCGGTGCTTGAGCCAAGGCGCCAACTGAAATAATGATGCAAGCGCCATAACAATAAAAGTGGAGAAAATAGTAGCTCGGCTATTGGAGTCGAAAGGGCGAGGGAGAGGGAGAGACTATAGCTGAGTCGAAGTCCATTCAAAGACAATATCCTTGTCCTTGCTGCCGTAACACTAGCCAGAGTACATGTTGTTCGAGTGTCCTTCCACATTACCATGACAATGCAATTGCAATAATGTGACCAGGAAACGTTCCCCTCTCTCTCTCTCTCTCTTTCTCTCTCACTCTCTCAGTTGACTTGAGTTTAAATGCAGTCAAGAATTGCTCAGTTAAATATTTAATAAGTTAAAGCTTGATTTAGGCCCTTAACAATAAATATTTGTTGCCAACAAAGCAACAAGAATTATCGAGAGAGAGAGAGAGAGAGGGCGAAGGCGCCATAAAGGGAGAGATAAACCTTATTATAACGAAGTTTAGATACTCTAAAAATATCTCCTTAACAGCTTGCAGCCCTTTAGTGCTTCTGTTCGAACTCTTAACTAAAGTTTGATTTTCCCCTAGCTTGTAATTCTCAACAAATAAATTCTTAGACTCGCTATACCTCACTCTTCAGCTGTCTCTCTCTCTCTTTCTCTCTCTCTCTCTCTCTCTCTCTCTCTCTCTCTCTCTCTCTCTCTCTTTCTCTCCTTCCCTTCAACTGTTTACATAGCTAAACTGCCAGTTGATGGAAAGTGAAAAGCGTAGGGAAATCTGTATTTCACGCATAATGAAATTTAACCCAAAGCGTTTACTGTTGCCCGCCTGAACTTTAGCGCCTAAAACCATGCAAATTAAGTTTAATGGAAAATATATTTTTCCACATTTTTCTCATTTCGGGCGCAGGCCAGCGTTGATTTTCTTTTTTTTTCGCTTTTATTTACAGCTGGCCTTTGGGCCAGAACGCATTTTTTTTCTTTTTTTTCTTTTTTTTGCTTTAATCAAATTGGGCCGTTATGGCATGCATTAATATGAATATATAGAAATACGTAGAGGATGGGGAGTGAGAGTGAGAGTGAGAAAGAGAAGAAGATTTATGCAACAAGTGAAATTATTAGACTTATGACTCATATTGGAGTTTGGGAATTATTTCGTAGCCTTTCAGTTCATTTTTATTGCACTAAATTGGTCAAATATACCAAACAATGTCATATTATTGATAAAGAAAATGTCATAAAAATGCTTCAGACTTATATAAAATAAAATATCATTTATATTAGATATTTAAACAAATTTGAGCTCTTTAAAAATTTAACAAAGTCAAGGAAATGTATTAGTAAATAATCTTTATTTAATATTTAAACATCCTAAACTTATTATATTTTTAATTATTTCTCAAGGAATTCATTAACAAAATCTCTTAATGTGTTTATTTTCGGAAAATGTTATTTTTGGGCTTTATTCTTATTTCTGTTGAAAGATATTTCAGCACATATTCTCTTGAAGATTTCACCAAGAAGATATTAAAGAGCTAAGCATATCCGAGGCTCTTAACTGTAAATATATGTATATGTGTATGTGTGTGTTTGTTCTTCATACGTATATGTAATCAACACTTGAAGCAGACGCAGATTCCACTGCACATTTCTATACACATACACACGCACACAGATGAGCACATCAGATACTCCAAAGAGATAAGACGAGTTGGGTCTGAGCAGTTTTTGCATGAATTATGCAAAAGAGTTTGTTGAACTGCGGCGGTGCGTTTGCGGTCCCATAAAGGGAATACTTAAATGGGATTTGGGAAATCACAAGCACACACACACACACACACACAGAGTAAAACTTCGAAATCGAAAAGAAGCCAGAGAGAGAGAGAGAGAGAGAGAGAGAGAGAGAGAAGCCAGTGCATTCGCTAAGTAATATAATAAGCGAGTCATCCAATCAGCTTTTTGCATATATTTATTTATTAGATATTAGAGTTAATATAAAAATTAAACTGAAACTTAAAAGTATTCCTCGGCTAGCTGTTCCCATATACTATATGCATATATTTATAGAGATAACAGGTTGCTCCTGTATTCCTGCATTCCAATAAATTTCCCAGGCGTTAACTGCGAAATCCCATTGCCCATTTACTTACTGCAAATGCAACGTGCGTGTGTGTGTGGCGTGTGTGTGTGTGTGTGTGGCGCACCTGCAAAATTGCAACTTAACAATGCTCGAGAGTGGACCAGGACCATGCTTGTGCTCCCCATCTGGTTTTGGCCTCCAAGTGAATGCCCCATGTGGCAGATAAATCAATATTGGCAATTTAAAATTGGCTGGCGGTGTATGAAGCCAATATCCGGTTTGGCGTTTGCTACAAGTGTGCATGTGTGTGTGTGTTGAAAAAACACGCAAGTGCGCTTAACTCAAGTGTTCTAGTTTCAGATACCCTATAAACTTGGAATTTGATTTTTATGAGAGATCTTAAGGAAATGCTGTTGTTTCTCTTTTTATTAGCTTTTAATTTATGCAAAATTTTATAGCCTATAAATCATATTTCTTTTACCCGGCATTATATACCACTCTCTACTACCACATCCCATACAGGGTATATAGAAAAAGAGACTGCTGCAGGGGCTGTGGGATCCACTGGTTGTGCGCTGTGGGGCGAACGTGAATCTTAGACAAACAATGTGTGGCAAGCAGCGAAAAGCGTTCAATGGGTGCCCAAATATGTGCGAGTATGTGTGTGTGTGTGTGTGTGTGTGTCTTTCAATCGAGTATCGGGTTTTAGGGGATAGCGAACTGGTCGCGTAGAGTCCATTAAAAATGCGCGTATGTACAGTTGTTGCCCTTACGGTTAAACAAGTCCAGTAAGAAAAAAAAAACAAAGAACAAGCAAAAGCGAATGAAACAAAGTTCAGGTACAAAACGGACTACGAGATAAAAGTGTAGCTGAATGGAGCATAAACGCTGACATCGCAGACGCTTAGCAGAGCAGAGCAGAGCAGAGCAGAGCAGCGCAGCGCAGCCATTGTATTGATAAGGGAGCTATCGATATAACTTTATTGAAAACGTGATGCATTGACGACAGGCGCGTATACAGGGGGGGGTTTCGGGGGTAATTGCTGAAGCCTGACAAAAGCTGACTGCTACAAGACTCGATGTAAGGAGCATCTATGCCAAAGACATCTTTGAAACTGTTGGAAGTATTTATCTTATTTGCTCGCTAAATAGACGTCCTAGCCTTATAATTGACTATGAATGTGTGCTCAAATCTTCCAATGAATGTCGCAAAAATAAAACTTGAAACTTGAGTTAAGGCAGCTGCCTGACAAAAGCTGACTGCTACAAGACTCGATGTAAGGAACATCTATGCTAAGGACATCTTTGAAACTTCTGGAAGTATTTATCTTATTTGCTCGCTAAATAGACGTCCTAGCCTTATAATTGACTATGAATGTGTGCTCAAATCTTCCAATGAATGTCGCAAAAATAAAACTTGAAACTTGAGTTAAGGCAGCTGCCTGACAAAAGCTGACTGCTACAAGACTCGATGTAAGGAACATCTATGCTAAGGACATCTTTGAAACTTCTGGAAGTATTTATCTTATTTGCTCGCTAAATAGACGTCCTAGCCTTATAATTGACTATGAATTTGTGCTCAATTCTTCCAATGAATGTTGCAAAAATAAAACTTGAAACTTGAGTTAAGGCAGCTGCCTGACAAAAGCTGACTGCTACAAGACTCGATGTAAGGAACATCTATGCCAAAGACATCTTTGAAACTGCTGGAAGTATTTATCTTATTTGCTCGCTAAATAGACGTCCTAGCCTTATAATTGACTATGAATGTGTGCTCAAATCTTCCAATGAATGTCGCAAAAATAAAACTTGAAACTTGAGTTAAGGCAGCTGCCTGACAAAAGCTGACTGCTACAAGACTCGATGTAAGGAACATCTATGCCAAAGACATCTTTGAAACTGCTGGAAGTATTTATCTTATTTGCTCGCTAAATAGACGTCCTAGCCTTATAATTGACTATGAATGTGTGCTCAATTCTTCCAATGAATGTCGCAAAAATAAAACTTGAAACTTGAGTTAAGGCAGCTGCCTGACAAAAGCTGACTGCTACAAGACTCGATGTAAGGAACATCTATGCTAAGGACATCTTTGAAACTTCTGGAAGTATTTATCTTATTTGCTCGCTAAATAGACGTCCTAGCCTTATAATTGACTATGAATGTGTGCTCAAATCTTCCAATGAATGTCGCAAAAATAAAACTTGAAACTTGAGTTAAGGCAGCTGCCTGACAAAAGCTGACTGCTGCAAGACTCGATGTAAGGAACATCTATGCTAAGGACATCTTTGAAACTTCTGGAAGTATTTATCTTATTTGCTCGCTAAATAGACGTCCTAGCCTTATAATTGACTATGAATGTGTGCTCAAATCTTCCAATGAATGTCGCAAAAATAAAACTTGAAACTTGAGTTAAGGCAGCTGCCTGACAAAAGCTGACTGCTACAAGACTCGATGTAAGGAACATCTATGCTAAGGACATCTTTGAAACTTCTGGAAGTATTTATCTTATTTGCTCGCTAAGTAGACGTCCTAGCCTTATAATTGACTATGAATGTGTGCTCAAATCTTCCAATGAATGTCGCAAAAATAAAACTTGAAACTTAAGTTAAGGCAGCTGCCTGACAAAAGCTGACTGCTACAAGACTCGATGTAAGGAACATCTATGCCAAAGACATCTTTGAAACTGCTGGAAGTATTTATCTTATTTGCTCGCTAAATAGACGCCCTAGCCTTATAATTGACTATGAATGTGTGCTCAATTTTTCCAATGAATGTCGCAAAAATAAAACTTGAAACTTGAGTTAAGGCAGCTGCCTGACAAAAGCTGACTGCTACAAGACTCGATGTAAGGAACATCTATGCCAAAGACATCTTTGAAACTGCTGGAAGTATTTATCTTATTTGCTCGCTAAATAGACGTCCTAGCCTTATAATTGACTATGAATGTGTGCTCAATTCTTCCAATGAATGTTGCAAAAATAAAACTTGAAACTTGAGTTGAGGCAGCTGCCTGACAAAAGCTGACTGCTACAAGACTCGATGTAAGGAACATCTATGCCAAAGACATCTTTGAAACTGCTGGAAGTATTTATCTTATTTGCTCGCTAAATAGACGTCCTAGCCTTATAATTGACTATGAATGTGTGCTCAATTCTTCCAATGAATGTCGCAAAAATAAAACTTGAAACTTGAGTTAAGGCAGCTGCCTGACAAAAGCTGACTGCTACAAGACTCGATGTAAGGAACATCTATGCTAAGGACATCTTTGAAACTTCTGGAAGTATTTATCTTATTTGCTCGCTAAATAGACGTCCTAGCCTTATAATTGACTATGAATGTGTGCTCAATTCTTCCAATGAATGTTGCAAAAATAAAACTTGAAACTTGAGTTGAGGCAGCTGCCTGACAAAAGCTGACTGCTACAAGACTCGATGTAAGGAACATCTATGCCAAAGACATCTTTGAAACTGCTGGAAGTATTTATCTTATTTGCTCGCTAAATAGACGTCCTAGCCTTATAATTGACTATGAATG
>JAWNOM010000053.1:35000-55715 GCA_035045965.1 Drosophila aldrichi
GGCGTTTAACGTCAATCAGTGGGTCAAATAGATTGCCATTAACTGGGCGTGTTTACTGATTTACACTTCACTTTTATTTTGCATTTTGGTTTTTTGTTTGGAACTTTTGGTATTTGCATTTCATTTAAAATCAATTTAGTAATCAACGAGGCGCATTTTGTTTAACAGTAATTAACATAAATCAATTGCAATCGCAATTGAAATTGAAATTGGTTATGTTAAATTGTTTGCCCAAATGCTCGACGCCATTAATTAGGGCAAATTCTTTGCATGAATGTGGATTCCATCAGAGTGAAACAATTATAACGACTATCCACAAACATAGTTTATCTAGACATTCCTTGCATATTCATTATATTCCCCTTTTTATTTCAGTCTGATTATTTTACAAATATTTTATGCATGAATTGAATTTCACATTGTTCACTTTTAATATTGTTTCTTATTGACTAAATAAAAAACTGTAATAAAAAAAAATTGTTATTTGCTTTGTTATCCATAAAAATTTCAACGCTTTTATCAAAGCGCCTGAAAATTAATTTAAATGCACATTAAACAATTTTGCAAATTATTAGAAAAATAATAACAAAACATTATTTTAATTATTACATTGTTGCATTTCGTTTGTGTAAATATTTTTCATTAAAGTGTGCAAATCGCTAAATAGTTATTAAAAATCATTTTCCGCTTTGTCTCATTGAAAATGAATAAAGAAAAAAATTAATAACTGCATATTTATATATATTTAAAAATAAATAAATTTTATTATATATATTTTGAGGCAAGTCGATGTCTTTCTGTCTGTTCGTATTCTTGCAAAATCGATAACCATTCCCATTCTTTGTTATCGATTAGAATCCGTATCAAAAAATCGATATAAATTATATCTCGTACATCATTAGAGCTAGAATTTCCAAATTTTGCTTACAGATCTCGATGAACTTTATGCTTATTTCATGAATTTAAGTTTTTTTGTTATTTCTAACATTTTCTTCATATTCAGGGCTTTTTTTTTTTTGCACTTATTTTGGTTTAGTAAATTCGTTAGTTCAATTTAGTTACGTATAATTTTTATTTAGTTTTTAATTTGACATACAAACAAATAGGCAGATCGGACAAAGCTGAGGACATCTCCCAGTCGGGCACCCTGATTAGAGATTTTCCACTCGTTTTCCTTTGGTAACAAAGTATAAAAACTAGAGCTCTATTCGGGATACCCGAACAGGCTGTCGTATGAACCCTGCCCGTTCTACCTTCTTAAGCAAACAATTCGGGGTTTAGATTTGCATCATCAACACGACAATGCAAAATGCTGACCAACTTACTGATATAGTTGTAGCACTATTTATAAGGTCGTTTAACCCACTTTCAAATTCTACTAGGCAATTGCAGGCTTTGGCGCATTTATTGCACAATGTTTTCATATCATCTGCTATGGTATTTGGACTCACGACGGAACATATGTTATTGTTGCCAGCGCATATAATATCGTTCAGAGTACCTAAAAAAAAAATAAAAAAAATAATAAAAAAAAAAATTAAATTATATTAAATTGAATATAAATGAAAAAAAATTACCTTTTATTTTCGAATGCGGATCCAGGCATACATCCATCTCTGGGTCTGGTAGATCGGCTGGTGTTTTGTCTACTAGTTTTACCCTATCCCTCAGGTCAAGGGAAGAGTAAAAAGAACCGTTCGTAGAGCATATATAATTGGTACAGTTAACACATCTATTACCTTGACCATTGGCAGCTGTAAGATTTAGTTTAAGAGTGATTTACATCTATGTTTATTGTATTGTATTCTATTATGCCTCCCATCTGGATGCTTACATCGGGCTAAGAAAAGAGATGAGCATACGAAATAAATAATCACGATTTGCAATTTATCCATATTTAAATTTAGCTAGAAAATTAAGCGAAAAGCAATTATAAGAAATAATAATAATAAATGAAAGAATTCATAATGAATAAAAACTCTACGAATGCTAGGTTTTGTAAAGAACTGTGACCTCTTGATGGTAACAAATTACACAACAAATCTGATCGTCAAGTAAGAAGTCTATAGTAGAAGTACTCGACTAGCAGATACCCTGGAAAATACCGCTGCCTCAATTACTTTACATTTCTTTCACTTGTATTTTAAATATTTTATTTTTATTTCATTTAATATTTCATCTAAACTCAAATAATGCAAAATGATTTCTTTTATGCATGCATTATTAAACAAGTGTAATTATTTTGATAAATTGCGTAAATAAAATCTAAGCTGTTAACACCTTTGGCCAACACACACACACAGGCACAACCGTTCTGCCTGAAGAACTATTGTTGCTAAACTAAAAATGAAAACTTAAAACGATTGCATTTAAAACAATATGTGACCCAATGCTGGGCGAGCAAAATCCCTTCGCCTGCGGCTGGGCCACATAAATTCCGGGGCAAAACAACAACCACAGGACAAGTTATACATATATTTTGCAGCCAGGCAGGCAGGCAGGCAGCCCAAAGGACAAGAAATATTCTGTGCCCAGAGCAGCAGCAGGCGCTTTGTCCTTGTTTTTGTCCTGGCCAACGCCTTCGTTGTAACTGCAATTGCCCTTTATTCTATGCTCTTTTTCTTTTTCCTTACGCACACCCGAAGGCAATTTACTTTCAACACACTAACACACACGCACACACACACACAGCTGCATATTGTATTGCATTTTTGTGCATTGCGAGGAAAACCATTAGAGCAACAGCTTACAACTAAAACAAAAGTGTGAAAATATTGAAAGCTTGCTAACAACTGCCCGAATCTAACGGCAACAACAACAACAACAACAACAACAACAACAACAACAATTGCAATAAGAACTTTCTGCCTGCCCAGCCAGCTAAGTTATTATTGTCGAGCAGCACAGTTCCGTAGACAGTTCCACAGTCGGAATATTTCACCATCAAATTCCTTCTTTTTATACGCATTCCCGAAAATAAAATGAGTATATTAGCTCCATGCAATATTCGTCTTGCTCTTAAAGCCAGAGACTGGAAGTTTGGAACACATATTCGAGTTATTAAGTGTCAAGATTTGTATGCTCTACATTTTAAGGGCTAGAATATCAATATTTAATGTCAATATTTAATGTAAAATTGCTTAAAGCTAATATACATAGATATACTCTGCCAGCATTTGAGCTGTTAATGAGTATTGTAGAGTCGATAATGCTTGAATGCAATATTTTTACTTGATTTCTTTTTGTTTTTAAATATCCACACACATACTCCATATGAACTCTCATATCTATATACATAGCTGTATACATACGTATATATTCTGTATACGTAGCCTGTGCTAATGGCGCTGACTGTTGCTCATGGCTATTAAACATGGCTGCTGTTCCAGCAAATACCCAGTAAAAAAAAAAAAAAAATAACCAAAACTGATGTGCTAGATAAAAGTATTTTTGATATATTAAATTTCTTTTGCTTTAATTATAATGATCCATTCAAACAATAGTATTATTATTATTAAAATAAATCATTCAAAAATAAAAATTTATATATTTATATAGAGAAAATCTTAAATATGTAATACACATCTTAGTTAACTCAACAAATATTTAGAATAATCCATTTGAATCTACAAAATTATTGTAGAAATTATTCTACATTTTTTAAATAAATAAAAGTACTTTTAAAATATATTTACAGCATATCTCATAGTTCATCAACATAAACTGTTTCGCTTTAACTGTGTCTTCGCCTTGTTATTATTTTAGTTGCTTTCACTTAACGCCCAGCCGTATAATTTCTACAAAAACGAAAAGAAGAGCTTGCGAAAGAGAGTAAAAAAAAAAAAATAACTCTTAAAGTGTTTCTTTGGCCGCAGCTATAAATTCTCTTAAAGCTTTTAAGCCACAGACCAAAAACGAAGAACATAGAAACTAAGAGCCTTTAAAATGTGCTCATAGTGTTGAGCTGAGGTAGTCGAACGTCCCTTGCTCTCTCTCTCTCACTGGCTCTCTTTTTCTTAGTCTTTCCTACCTCCTCACAGCTAGTTGCATTCATCATGAGTGCTTTGCAACTAAGCACTAAGGTTAGCCTCAGGGGATTCTGGCCTAATGCTAGGCCAGCTTTTACTGACCTCACACTGAAGATGGCCTGGCCACAAGGACATCGATGTGGCAAGGGTCCCGTTGACGGTTGCTTAAGCTCTCAAAAAAAAAGCAGTTTGAATGGTCTCTAATTGCGGTCTATGTGGTCAATAATATTATGTGAGCTAAACTCCAAGTGTTTTCAATTGATTAAATAAAACTTTAAGTAAATATTGTTGAATATGCAGATAATGTGTGACTTAAAGTCTTCGCCAATTTGAATTATGCCCCAGAGCAAAAGCTTAAAATATTATTCAATTCCATTCAACTACAACAAAAACAAAAGCACTGAGGTCAAGTGACGTTTGTATGGCACATTTGACCCAATACCTGAGGTTATCTGAGCCACATAATTGATTCACCTCCACTTTCAATTGGCCAAAAGGCTTTTATATTAAATAATAAAGGACAAGGACATAGTTGCGCTTCGGCAAGAGCAAATAAATTAAATTACTTGAAAATTTCGCAAAGAATTAGTAAAATACCTGAATTTATAAATTTCCCATCGAGTGCACTCGAGTGGTACATTTAATAAGAGAAGAACACTAATTTTAGAGATTAAGTGCCTGTGCACACACACATGCACATATGTATATACATTCGCATATTTGTAAGCTCAATGATCAAAGGAGAGCAGAAAAAAGTTCAATTTGAGTGAAGTATTGGAGGCGAAATTGAACATCCGTTATTGAGAAGAGAGCACACCATGCATGCTGATGTGAGAGAGAATTTAAATTTGTATGAGAGCGAACAGCGTGAGATATTAGTTAGTGCTACTCTTCTATGTGAATTGGTTTGTTCAGTGGGTGAATAAAGGAAAGAATAACAGAAGAAACAAAACACATAAAGAGTGCTCGATTTACATACGAAAAAGAGAGTGAGCAAAAGAGTAGGCATTATGAGTGCCGTGCGTGTATAGCCAGTTGCAGCTGGTGTGAGCGAGTCGAACAACAAGCACATGCATATATCTATTGCTTGCTTTGATCCCGTTGATTGAGTTGAGCTCAATTAAGCTGAGAGCGCATAAAGAACGTGCGAGCAGCGCAGATAATAAGAGCGTGGGATATTTTTGAGTTCAGAGTTTAACTCAGCGAGCTCAAATATCCCTTAAATCTGAGCGCAACGTGATATAAGACATGTGTAACTTAAAATATAATTTTTAATTGACATATTATTCAAATAAAAACGAAAAATTCTAGTATGTGTATGTTAGACAAACATTTGTATTGTCTTTATGCATCCATCTTAAAGCCAACACACAGGCAATTTTGATACCATTTACAATAGACAAATAGAATATTCACCCGCTGGCCATGGGTAAATTGAACTATTTTGCCCTTTGATGGTAACGAGCTTTGCACAAAAATCACTAAGCAAATAAATTTGATGTAATTAAAATCAAATATCTTGTGACTTGCCTCAATTTCCAATCCACACATGCACAATGCACAATGCACAATGCACGAGCTCGAACAATGCTGCAGCGTACTTGGCTAAAATGTAGGCAAATACGCAGCATCGGGCAACGGGTAGCGGGTGACAGGCAGCGTGCATCGGGTTGCCTCAAGGATGAAACCTTTGCAGCAATTGCAAATTTAACCATATATACACACACATAAACATACACACATACATATATAGTATTTGTAAGGATCTATTGTGTTTAATTGTAAATATTTTCACACACACCTAACGCACTGCACACACAAACAAACAAATAGAGACGCAGTGAGAGTGCGAGCGAGATAGAAAGCGAAAGCGAGCGAGAGCGAGAGGCGATGATTTGGCTTACATTGATTTAATGCTCTATATAAGTATGTGAATCAAAGTAAATATTTGACTGGGAGTACAGCTATGGAATATTTATTATAACTGGAGCTGAAGATAAATTTAAATAATATATTAATTAAATTCTTAAATTTGGATTTTTATTCTATTTTCTCAAAATTGCCAATTGCATTACAGGGCATACAGTAGTCGGCTATGCCCCAATAGATTGAACTTGTTTTCGCCTCAAGGTGTTAGAATTACACAAATTGCAATTTATTTGTTTTGCAAACCAAAATCCAAAGCTAAAATTGAAACAATCCCCTCTGCCCACTGTCCCCTGCCCTCTGCCCATCACTACCACTAATTTTGCACCTCTCACAGACTGATTAATATGTCTTGTATATGTGTGTGTGTGTGTGTGAAGGTGTGTTTGCATTTAACTGACGGAAAGGACTGACTGGGAGAGCGGAATGGAAGTTGTTACTGATATCCATGACCTAGACAAATATTGTGCGTTTGCAAGCACTTTGTCATCTGAGAAGCTCTGCTGCCCTGTGCGAGAGCATGTCAGTGTGTGTGTGTGTAGCAAAGGACACATTTGTTATTTTGAAATATTTTGTTTGATTTTGGCCAAGGGAAGACTTTTGCCATTGGCCAAGCGCAAGGCATTTGAGGTTTTCATTTGGCTAAAAGCTCCACACACACACACACATACACACATTGGACTAATTGTTGGCCAAAAAATCCATTTCAGATGCTACTGCAATTGGTTTAACCTGGCGTATGAGTGATTTAATATTGAATTATGGCTTTTGATTTGCTTTTTTCTATTGCTTGCTCTCTCTCTCTCTCCCGCTCTCTCCGGTTACGCTTTTTGCACAATCCGCAAAATAGATTTATGTATGCCAGCGATTGACAACCAGACTAATCCAATATGCCAAGCTCTTTTGCTGCCATTACGGTTTTCGCCCCATGCCAAGCCCACAGCGACCAGCCCCTACGCCACATTGATGCGCTAACAGCGAGTTCGACAAGCAACTGCCATGTCCGAACATCTAGAAGTAACTGTAAACCATTTCGCTTTGCGGGGTGTCCTTCAGTTTTTTCAACTTCTTCTGCTTCTTCGCTTTTCCGCTTTTGACGGCACATTGCCAAGAAAAATCAAATCGTTGGACAGTTTTTTTTTCTTTCTTTTTTTGAGTAGTACGAAGTGCACAAATTAGTGTTAAGCGTGTGAACGAAATGCAAATATTACACAGCTCATTAAACTCGAATTGGATTCCAACGTTTTGCCAAAGTTTGGCAAACGAGTTGACTAAAAATGGGCAACGAATTGTAAACAGTGAAGTGGGAGGGTGAAAAGAGAGGCGAGGCGGCAAAAAAAGGGTAAGCAAACGGCAAAGAGGGACACACAAAGAGAAGGCAGAAGAACTTAACAAGTCAAATATAACGAGAGTGTATCATATTATAGGGTATATATACCATAAAGATCTTTTATTGAAATTTGCTCTCACTCAATCAAGATATAAAATACAATAATCTGCGCTAATCGTTGATTAGTTTCCTACTCGAAAATATCTTTAGGCATGTAAATCTCTAATAAGTATAGCTCGCAAATAACTGTTGACACTTTTTCGTTGTCTGCGAATAAGTGCCTTTCACTCACACAATAAAAAAGACTCAGACAGAAACTGATTTTGTCGCATCTGGCTTAGCTCACTCGCGCTCTGAGCGAGACAGAGTTGTATCTGTTTTCGTTTCGCTCAAGTCAAGCCCTCATTGTCTGCTTGAGTTAAATGAACTTATTGTGATCACACGCGATTGCTGCGTTCTCTTATGCATGCATGTATGCATGCATTTACATGCACACGAAGGCAAACTGTGCTTTGCTGAGAGCCTTTGTGTGAGCGAATATCGTATTAATCTTTACGCGACACTCATTTGAGAGCTTAACTCGAATGAGTGTCGCGTAAAGATTAATACGATATTCGCTCACACAAAGGCTCTCAGCAAAACACAATTTGCCTTCGTGTGCATGTAAAGAAAGCAAAGAGAGCCGCTCAGAGCGAGTGTGCTCTTGTCTCTTATAATTTTTACCATTTCTATTTCATATTCATTACCTTAATTTCCCATAGTCACTCAAAACTCTAAGCAGCCTTTCGTAGCCGTGGCTCTATTTAAATAGAAGCGCCCATGAGCTGTTGGCTAATCTGTGTTTGATTTTCTCTTTAAATTGGAAATGCCGCATTCATTCTCCATTGCCGGCCGATCTGCTCTAAAAATAATTGCAAATCGACTGTCAAAACAATTTGGCAATTTGAAATTCTGTCTGTTTGCCTGCAGCTGGTGGGGGTGGGCGTTGTTGCCATGTTGCTTTCCTAATTTATAATGCGCCCCCGACTTCAATGTTAATTTACGTTTAATGAATTTTAATTGGTTCGCAAACATTAACAACAAACGCTCACGTACGCCACAGAATGCGACCGCCCAAAAATGACCCAAGTAAAATTGACAAATGACAAATGACATTCCGTTGGTTAGCCCAAAAGAAAAAAAATAAATAAAATGAAATGGAATAAAACAACGTAAAAAGAGTCCTGTGTGTCCTGTGCAAAAAATTTAAGCTAAAAGACTTTCTTTCTTTTTTTTTTTTGGCTTTTGAAAGCTGGCTCGGTCTGTGGCGTTACCACGCGCTTTGCTGTTTACTAATCAAAAATTGCAAACACGTTTTATATTGGCAACACAAAAGTCATTTATTCAATTTGCAAACCAGTTTTACGTTGCGTAATCTAATCAAAAAGGTTCTCGGCAGCGATGTCGACGACTCGCTTTTAGGACTCCACAAATACATATATATATGTGCTATTGGGGGAGTCAGACAGAGGGGGGTCAGACTGAACGACTAGTTGTATAAGAACCTCTCTGGCCAACTGCCAAAAACTGTGCAGTTACAAAGCCAAATAAAAACAAAGTCAACAGAAATTTCTTTTTTTTTTTTTCGTTTTTTTATTTCAGTCAAAACTAAAAATAATAAACGTTTGACGTCAGCGAACGAGCCAAATTTATGAGTGGATGCTATTAAAAGCCGTTAGCTGAGACAAATATTGTGAAACGAATGCATCAAGTGTAGCATCGGACTTTAACGAAATTTATAATAATTATGAACTATTAATTAATATGAAAAATATTGGTGATTTCAGCTACACATAGAACAAGGCTTCAGCTGCAGACTTTTCTGAATAGTTAAAGATATTAATACATATATATTTAAAAAAAAATAAATAAATAAATAAATGAAGTAAAAGAAA
Source organism: Drosophila aldrichi (assembly GCA_035045965.1). Classification (NCBI taxonomy): domain Eukaryota; kingdom Metazoa; phylum Arthropoda; class Insecta; order Diptera; family Drosophilidae; genus Drosophila; species Drosophila aldrichi. Next base: position 44,219 of record JAWNOM010000053.1, read on the forward strand.
AATTAAATAAAATAAAAATAACACCTAATTCTCAGCTTTTAGAGAAATAGCTCTTATTTAATTTTTTATGTTTTTTTTACAGCTTCATTTATTTATTATGTTTTTTTTTTTTAAATATATGTATATGTATCTATAAATTTGACGTAAGTAGTGCTCATATATTTAGGGTCTATAATTGACTCACTTTAGTAAATATATTTTTGCTATAGATTGAAAATATGGAAATGCAAATTTACCCAAAACATTATATATAAGAAAAATCAACTAATACTACTACCAAGTATATGCCTCATAACTATATATGTATATAACCACAAAGATCGATAATTTAATTAGCATTCGACTGCAAATCACATCATTGCTGATTGCGAAACCTCAAAGGCGAAACGACCTTAGCCAAACATTGGACTGTATCAGACAGTTAGTCAGACGGTGTTCGGGCCCAGTCAACAGACGTTAACGATTAGCGATTGTGAACATGAAAAACAGATATGCAAACGTGGCAAACAGCCGCAGTGCTGTGGCCATGGCCATGTTGCACATTGCAGCTAGGCATGGGCCGGCCTATAGGCGTGCGGGGCGGGGGCGGTGGCTTTTTGGGGGGGCGTTACGGAAAACCAATAAAGTGCTTAAATTTGCGCCTGTACATTTTAATGGGCAAATGAAACAATTGCGCGGCAGCCAGACAGCAGAGCCAAAACAACTGGGCACGCCCCTGCCCCCTCTTCACCCATATCATGCACCTCTTCAGCTGGCATCCGTTCGCCACCCCGCACCACCTCTCTGCACCACCTCTCGCCATATGCAGATTAAGCGCGCATTTAACAATTTACGCTGCATACATTTAGGCGCCGTCATGCCACGCCCCATAAAAAGCTTGAACAAAACTTTCGTTGTTGCCTGTCAACGTTGTTGTTGTTGTTGTTGTTGCTGCCGTGCAATACCCTAAAAGCAATGGCAACGGGGTAGATGTGTTTGAAGGGCAGTTAAAAAATTAAATAATTAAAGATTTGCTGTGAATGGATTTTCTTTAATGTTATTTTCCTTAAAAAAAAAAAAAAAAAAAAAAAAAAAAAGAATATACAAATTAAAATAATTAAAGATTTACTCTGAATGAATTATTTAAAATATTACTTTATTTTTTAGATTAAAAAATAAATAAATAAATAAATAAAAAAACAGTAAAAAAGTAAATTAAATAAATATTCGCTATGAATGGATATTTTGTTAATGTTATTTTCCTTAAAAAAAAAAAAAAAAAAGAATATACAAATTAAAATAATTAAAGATTTACTCTGAATGAATTTTTAAAAATATTATTTTACTTTTTTAATTAAAAAAAAGTTAAAAAAAAAATATATATATAAAACAGTAAAAAAATAAAATAAATAAATATTCGCTGTGTATGGATTTTTTTACATATTATTTTACTTTTTTAATTAAAAAAAAAAAAAAAAAATTAAAATAATTGAAGATTTACTGTGAATGAATTCTTTTTTTCTTAATATTATTTTAATTTTTTTTATTAAAAAAAGAAAGTAAAGAATATAGGGGTGCGTGGCGTAAAAATAAAATAAAATAAAATAATATTTACTTTGAATGGATTTTTTACATATTATTTTACTTTTTTAATTAACAAAAAAATAATAAATAAATAAATAAAAAATTTGTTTTATTAAATTTAATGCATTTCTTTTTTTTTACTCATATTCTAGTATAGTACTATCTAGTATCTAGTATATTATGGATAGTCAAATTTGTTAATATTTCCTCCAACTTCTTCAGTAGGCTAGCAATATTAATTTAAATTTAATTTAATTTGAATTTAATTTATTGTAGTAATGGCAAATAAATCGTATAAAAAATACATTATTACCAATTAATTATTATTTTGTTTTAATTTATTTAATTTTTAATTTTTAAAAATAATATTTAATTTATTTAAATTTATAGGGCATCTGTCAGTCGTCTACACTCCCTTGCTTTATCAGTCCCATTGATTGTTCTTGCTGTTGTTGCATCAATAAATTAAATGCAGATTTTCATTTTGGCGCTCTGCACACGCGATGAGCCCAATACGCGACGCCTCAGAAACAGTGCCCCTCCCCTGTCCTGCCCCAGACCCTTACCCTCCTCTAGCCACTTGTTCAAACCGTGCCCCGCTTGCCGGATACGGCACGGCTCGGCCACAGTGCTGCCAACTCTTCCGGACAAGAAAATGCTAAATTAACCTTTCAAACCTGCTAGAAATGGCTAGATCAAATTCAAGAATAGCCAGAAAAATAGCCATTTTAGTTTTTATGAACTATATATTTATGAATTATATTTTCATTCGAAAATTGACACACAATCATCGAGCTCATTAAAATCAATTTTCTCCTCTGCAGTATATGCATTAATTGTGCCAATAATATTTAAGTATTTTGCGGGCACTTCAAAATTGTGGCAACATTTATTAGATCTTCGCAATCCATAACTGTAAATAAAAAATCCATGCTTAAAAGGAAGTTAAAGTTTTTAATATTGTATTAAAATTATTATTTACCGTATGTGTAAAATCGAATTAAGCGTGCCAATGTTCATTGAGTTCCTCAGCTTCGATTTTACAATGTTCATCTGGCTAAACACTCGCTCGACTTCCGCGTTTGACCACGGCAGCGACAGTAGCTTAAGCACAAAAGAGGCTAACGCTTTAAAACGGTGATTACCTCCCGAATCCACATAAGCATTAACTTCCGCCCAAAATTTTGAGGTGCAATCCGTATTATCCCACTTTATCAAATGAACGCTGCTGTACTGCGGCACGATTTGTTCAATTTCAGTGACAGATAATTTGAAGTGCTCTAAAATGGGAATTACTGGGCCCTTTTTAGCATTCAAAATTTTCTCAACAGAAAAAATATCGATTTGCTGCAGTATTTGGAAGTTGTCTGGTAATCTAAAGAAAATAAGTGTTAGTCTATTTAACATTATTTATAAAAAAAAAAAAAATACTTACCTTTGTTTAAGCTCATCTATAAGAGCAATTATAAATTCCGTGCACCTAAATCGCACTTCTGTTTCCATTTCGGTTGAAATATTTTCTTTTAAGTTTTCTATTAATATTTCAAATGCATAGCCTAAATGCAGATTTCTCTTTACATGTAATTTGTATTCCGTATTTAGGACGTCAACGTTGTCATCTGGGGGTATTATTTTTGCTTTTAATATATTTATTCCAAATACAAGATCATTTAAAAGTTTGCTTGCATTTGAATTGGTGGCTTGAAAATTTTTGTTTATAGCCTGCATTTCATTCAATACAGGCCTTAAAAATGTTAAATATAACAGATTAATTTCGTCGCTATACAATTGATGCAATTGCTGCGCTTTGTAGCATTTTTCTTTTGTTGCTGCAATGCTAAAATGAAGCTTGAGTTCAACCCACTGATCCACAATTCTGGCCACTGCAGTTTCAATGGATAGCCAGCGTGTTTCGCAGACTCTCGGAATCTTGAGTGGAGCCTTAAATAAGACAAAAGTGTTATAAATCAGAGAAAACAAGACTGCGAAAAAAGACAAGACTGGACAAACACAACACGGATTAGTCAGATCTAAAAAGACAAACAAAAATATTAAACAGCAACATATTAAGTAATAAAACATACACATAACACTCAGATTCTAACTAACCTTATCATTATTGATTAACTCGTAAATTTTTAGATAATCTGTTTGGCGCTTACTGCTTTTTGAGAACCAGTTAAAGCTTTCATAAACAATATATTCTAATGATTCCGGCAAAAACTTTGTGCAAGCCGAATTCACTGCTAATTGCACTGAATGGCATACGCATTTAATTAATATTAAGCTTGGTACGTCCTTTTTTAATTCGGTAAATACGCTTTGATTTGAACCAACCATTACGCTAGCGTTGTCTGTACCGATTCCAATTAACTTGTTAATATTAAGTCCCAATCTTTTTAGCTCTTGACGGAGGCTATCAGCTATGGTGTTCGAATCTCCTGCATCAAGTTGGACAAGAGACAAAAATGTAGATACCATTAACTGCCGGGGGCAACTAAAATAATTAATTACAACACCTGAAAATAAGTCTCCTATGGATTATCCATTTTATTAATTTATATATTTTATTTTTAACTTACCAAGAGACTTGCAAACACTGACATCAGTACTTTCGTCCAGCAATAAACTGAAGTGAGCATCACCAATATCAGTTTTTAATTCCTCCAGAAAACATGGACCCAAAACATTTTTAATTATATTTGTACACTTCGTTCTATGAACTTTCACATTTCCTCCATCGAATTTTGTGGCGCACAATATACCCAAATGGTCTATTGGTGAAATCGCAGAATGGGTGGCAATGTACAAACACAAGGCTGCTTCTTGTTGTTTTGTTTTAGGAAGCATAGTTGGTGAAAACGTGATTTTATTTTTTTGTGTGAAGCAGCTTGTCTGCTGCTTATGTTTGTTTGTTTTGGCATGTGCCTGCAAATCGTATATTTTAGAAACTATGCTAGTTTTGCAATATCTGCAATAACACTTATTTTCATCATTGCGATCTATCGCTAGCCAATCCTTAAATAATGGATCTTGCAGCCAGGTTTCCCGCGGTTTCTGCTTGTATTGTACTTTGGGCATTTTATTTTGCAGATTTAGTCGCGTCTATAGCTCAACGAACGATTTCAAAAATGGTGAAATTCTTATTAGAGATGGAACAATATACAATAAGATGGTAGGGCTGCAACGATATATTGTAGTGCAACAGCTGATGATAATGATGCCACCTTTCATAATTTGAAGTAGTGCTACCACAATTTAAAAAAAAAAAATGCTAAAAAGTGCCAGTTTGATTTCTAAAAAATGCCACATTTCCCGCCACCAGCTAGCTTACAATTTTTCCTGCAATTGGCAATTGAAAAAGGCCAGATCTGGCCACTAAATGGCTAAGTTGGCAGCCCTGCTCGGCCAGCGTCCGTGGCTGCGCGGCTCGTCTGTCACTCTCGATTGGCAGTTGGCCGGGCTGAAACAGTTGCCACCGTTGGTAGCTAGGCGTGGCATGCAAATTGTTGCATGCAGTTAATTATTTTGCACAGGTTGCTTGCAACGCCCAGCGTTAACGATTGCCACTCTTCATCTCCCCCTCTCTCGCTCTCTTTCACACACTTTTTTTTGTGGCTCCTGCTTTGCTTCACTCAGTGGCAGCTTCTTTTCCGACTAACTAATTGAAATATAACATGCCGCTGGCTCCCCCCTCAATTTGTGCGCCCCTCTGCCCAGGCCCAATGCTTAATTAAATGAGGTAAAAATGGCCCGCAGAAGCGACTTCGTTGCGTTAAATTGCATGTGAAATTTCATTTTCATGTTAAAAACTTCAAATGAGCCCAGCCAGCCCAGGTGAAGAGCCCCCCGCACGGCACAAGCTGCCCCTAGATGCCTGAACTTCACAATGAAAAATAGAAGCAGTTCGTATATTTCAAAATAAGTTAGAGCTGCAATCCTCAAACTGACTGATTAGGTAGTTTGACTCGCTCCAAAAAAGAAGGCAACTGAAGTCAAGTAAAACTTCCGAGTTGTATAGGAAATTTCAAAGTTTATAACTTGAAAACGTTTTCATTTTATGGGGGAAATTAAATTGGATGAAGCGGGAAGTCAATGGAGAAGAGGTAAGGAGAAGATATTTAAGGTAATTTGATGTGTGTTCATTTAAAAATTTCAAAATGAAATTAAATATCCATTAAAAGTTAAAATATAAAATAAAATATACATATATATAATAATATATATTAATGTATATACAAGTCAGCTTGAAAATATGTATTTGATTAATCTCTGAGCAAGTTCATTTAAATAATTTTGTATAATTTCCTTAAACATATACCAAACTGCCAATCTAAAACTCTTTAACCAACTTGAGTCCCAAAGTAGGCAAAAACTAAACAAACTCGAATAGGACAAGGAAATGGCCAAAAACAAAAAGAATCCAACATTGAAAGCACATCACATTTCACTGGCAATTAGAAACCTCAAACAAGGTGAAACCAGAATCGAAGCGAAGCGAAAGTCGAGTCTAAGCGTGCGAAAGGTGCGAATTGTGTTTTGCCAGTTTTCACGCTATGAACATGTCTTGTCTAGGTGAAAGGGAAATGGGCAAGTGGCCGAGTTGCAGGGGCAGGGCAGGTAACCAAAAACCAAATGGAAAGGCTAGATGCAGCTGAATGCAGGCTAACCAAATCCAATTGGCCAGCATTCGTATGCGATTTCCAAAAACCAAAAATTCGGCTTCGAAAAGTTGCCAATTCTAAAGTGTGTGTGTGTGAGAGTGGGGTGTTGCTACCGTTACGTGTGATAAATAGGGTTTTGCTGGTCGAGAACTTTGCTTTAGCATAGAGAACGTTGCACACTTTGCGCCAACTTCTCCTGTCAGCTTCTTTCCCATTCGTATCAACGTTTTACCTGGCTGCTATGTGAGCTGCACAACGATTTTCTTTTAGTGCTCTCTGTGTTTTCTCTGTTTGTCTGTGTTATGCTCACATTTTTTTCACTTTAACTCGCTCCCTCTCACTCTCTATCTCTCTGTGGTCGTAGGTCAAATTACTTTCTTTGATTCTCCAGCAGAGGGCGTTATAATTTTGTTAACAGACTTGGGCAGCAAAGAGATATATCTAGACTATGGTAAAATTGGGAGTATATGTGCTTTACTTATAGAGGTTATATTTTGAGCTAATCTGTCTTTTGAAATGCTGGAGACTAGGCCTTCCAGGAAATTATAATATGCTATATATATTTTTTATCTTTTATTTTTATCTTTTATGTAAAAAAATTAAAAAAAAAATAAAATAAAAAAATAAAATAAAAAAAAATTAAATAAAATAGAATATCTATTTATGATATATGTACATATAATTTATTATTATTATTATTAATATGAATATTATATTTCATTATTTCCAATAAAATTATATAGTTTTGCTTTTCATATAAAATATTATTTTTATTATTATTATTATATTATTTCTAAAAAAAAAATAAAAAAAAAATTAGTTCTTCTATACATATAAAATATTATTTTTTTATTATTGTTATTATGATATAATCATTTATTATTTCTCAAAAATATATTTAATTCTTCTTAACCCTCTAACGCTCATAAGTGTCTTGAGACACTTATTTTATTTTTAAATTTAAAAAAAAAAAGGGAGCTTTTTTGTCTTTCAAATATTGCTTGATCGTTAATAAAACATTCAAATTTACTGAGAAAAAAGCTTTAAAAGCTCTCCAGTGCTTTAAACTTTACTTTTTATTTTCATAAACACAAAACATATGTTTTTTCGCGCGTGTAAATTGATCAGCTGCATGTGCTGTTGTGCAACAATTATTTTACAAAATCTGTGAAAGCAATCCATTTAAAATAATTTTTTATTGGAAGGTATGTTTATTTACAATTAAAACTAGTTTACAAAAATAAAAATAAATAAAAAATGTGCGTTGTAGCTTAAAAACAGTGATAAGTGTCTTGAGACACTTTTGGGGCTGCAAGCAACTTTTTTTACCAGCAGCTATTTCACAACTGCTTGCAATTTTGTGTGTACACTTATTCATTATATGGATTGTTTTACTAGAAACTGACATATTAACCATATAAAGATGGCAAACCGGGTACGATTCAAATTATCCGATTTAACTGATGAACAGTTGTTGGAATTGTTTGAGAATGTCCCTTCCGATGCAGAGTTATCCGAGTCAAGTGACGACGAGGAAGATGACTTAAATGTGGCAGAAACTCTAATAGCTGCTCTGGAGGATATTAGCACAATATCATTTGCTTGATTTGACTCAGTGCCAAAGCAACCACGCCTCTGTGTTGACGAACAAATGTGTAGCACAAAGATGAAACATCACTTACGACAATATATGCCCAATAAGCCATACAAATGGGGTATTAAGCTGTTCGTTTTGTGTGATTCATATGGCTATGCATACCGATTCGAAATTTATAGTGGAGCAGGCGATAACATTGTCTTACCTGGTCACCCAGATCTTGGTGCTTCGGCCAACATAGTAGTACGTTTGACCAAAACAGTACAAAGCTTTAAGCACCACATCGTCTACTTTGATAATTTTTATACCTCTTTGCCTCTAATGGTATATTTGCGAGCAAAGGGTATTTATAGCCTTGGCACAGTACGTGCGAATCGAATCCCCAATTGCAAGCTACCTGACGATACAATCATTAACAAAAAGCCGAGAGGGTTTTCGACTGAGTTCGTAGGCACGTCATACGGGGTAGAAGTCAGTAATGTACTTTGGAAGGATAACAAGGCCGTTCGCTTATTGTCAACTTACGTAGGTGTTAAACCGTTTGCTACGGAAAGTTTAAGTGAAAGAACACTTAAGATTGACCGTTATGACAGGAAGAAAAAGCAACATATTGAAATTGACTGTCCGCAAATAATTCGGGAATATAACTCACATATGGGCGGCGTTGATCTTATGGATGGACTTATGGGCCGTTATCACATCAAAGCTAAAACCAAAGATGCTGCTACTCGAATTTTTTTTCATTGTATTGATATGGCAGCAACAAATGCTTATATTCTTTATAGGCGAATTCAAAAACAAAACGCAATCAGTGACAAATTGATGGAACTTCCCGATTTTCGCGAGTCAATCGCTGAAGGATTGGTGGCTTTTAGAAATAAAGCCCACGCAGGTCGTCCAGTCAGTACCGTATCTCTACAAGACCAGATGCAGTCACCATCTTTGCGAACAGATCGGTCACCTTTTTCACAATCCCCACGGGCCCGACCATCACAGCTTGAGCTTAAACTTGGAAAAAAAACTTTACACCCAATAGCGGAATTACGTTTTGACCAAGTCAACCACTTCCCAAATTGGTTGGATCGGGACAATAAGAGACGGTGCAAGCTCTGTAAATCATCACAAACGCAATGCATTTGTGAAAAATGTAATTTACATCTATGCTGCACATCAACAAAAAATTGTTTTAAAACATATCATATGAATAATAAAAATTAACATTTCTATTAAATACGTTTTTTTTTTACTCTTAGATGCCCAAGAGTGTCTTGAGACACTTATTACCTTTTTTGCACCTGACGGCTAAACAAAAACTTCTATATTTTTTCTGAGTTCATTTTTGAGTTTAGAAGCCTAAATTTACTTTAAAAAAAATTGTTCCAATTATTTTCCTCCAATAGTTAAGAAAACAGCATTAGAGGGTTAACAAATAAAATATTATTTTTGAATTATTATTGTTATTTATATTAGATTTTCTTCTTTTTTATCAATGTATTTATTTCTGCTTTTTATAGGTAACCCTCTCTTCGACTATTTCGACTATTTAACTTTTCGTCCCGCTCGCTCTTCTTTTTTTGGGCGGGTGTGTGATGGGCGGGTTTTAGTAAAAATTTGCATTTTGCTTGATTTACGCAAAGATTTGCGGCTATTGCAACGAAACGTTGCAAGCAACGTTGATGTGTGTATCAATTTAGCAAAGACTATGCCAACGATCCGATTGCATATTCGGTACGATTCGATGCGATTCGATTCGATTTGGTTTGGTTTGGTTTGGTTTGGTTTGGACTTGGACTTGGACTTGGGGATTGGGATTGGAAACGTTGCAGATTGTAATGTTTGTCAGGGCAAACATTTTGCTATTGCCTGACCGCACAGATAAGTCAATTGCCATCCCATCTGATTGCGGCTCAATTCAGATGTGTGTGTGTGTGTGTGTGTGTGATAGGTGAGCATGCGATTGTGTGAGTGTGTGTGAGAGTTTGATTTTTTCAGTCTTTAAGCGAGTGAAGCATGAACAGAATCATTTGAAAGTACTTGAGTGTGTTTTGTAACTTCATTAAGTAATTATTTTTTGGGTATTTCAATAAAGTCAGCATTGAAATTTATTTATAATTTAACAAATAGAGAATTTTAATATTTTTATTTTTAATAAATATGTAGATAAATATTTAAGAATATTTATTATACATATTGAGATGAATAATCAGGAATTTTTTAAATATTATAAATATATATGGATGAATATTTTCAGCTAATAAAATTAATATAATATAATATTAATTATTATTTTGTTTTTTATCTCAACTCACAGAAATTTCTTTTATATTACTTGTCAACAGCAAAAATTAAAACATGAGATGGGCAATCTTTTCTTTTTATACATATTTTTATATACATTACATTGCTTAAATTGTTGTTTTTATCACACATTCATATAATCTGCTTTGGCCCAAAACTCATTTGCATCCCATACCTTGCATGCCGCACATATCATACTTTGTAGCTTTAATTTCTTTGAGCGCTCTCTTAACGACTTTTCGCAAAAGTCATAACCTGAACGCAAACACACACATACACAGACAGAGTCAAACACAGACAAACAAACAAACAGAAAAGATGCCAAAATTCTACTTAAGTGCAAACAATTAAAAAACAAACAGCTCAATGCCAACACACACACACGCACACACACACACACACTGGCATACTCACACCCACACTCACGCACACACTTTAACAGCAAGGCGTGGGAACATTTTGCGACATCACCAAAAGTTTTTGACAGCTCAAAAGTCACGACGACATCTGAAGCGCACTTTTCCTTGCTTTTCTCACTTTTCCCATTTCATATGTTTTCTTTTTTCTTTCATTTGTTCTTACGTTTTGTGATACCCTCGCTGTAAAATGTAAACGAGCATTTTGGTTTAAAAATACATTGGGCTGCAAAAATAAAATTCATAATAATAATGCTAAAAATATTAATTAATATATAATAAATAAAAAAAGTAAATAATATAATCATCTATATAAAAAAAAAATAAATAAAATAAAAATAAAATATATAAGAGATACAATTTATAAATATAAAAAAATTATATATAAATAAATAAGTAAAAATATAAAATAAATATAAACAAATTATTTTTTTTAATTCTTTATAAATAAATAAATATTAACATAAAATAAATATAAAAAAATATAAATAAAAATTATTTTACAAAATTATTTATAAATAAATCAATATAAATATAAAACAAATATAAAAAAAATTATATATACAAATTATTTAAATAAAAAATATTCATAAATAAACAAATATATGTATATATAAAATAAATATAAACAAAATTATTCATAAAATTATTTAAAAAAAAAATTATTTATAAATAAATAAATATATATATTTAAAAAATAAAAATACCTTACAGGAATAAAAACAAAATTAAAAAAAAAAACAATTTTCAAAATAAATATATAACAACAAAACCAATTTTATAAAATTGTTTCAAGCAATCATTTACAGTAAAACAAAATAAATTAAAAATTAAATTAATAATGAGTTTTGTTTTAATATTTTCCAGGTGCAAATAAATGTTTTAAATTTTTATTGTTAGCAATTTTAATTGCTAACTAAGAGAACTGTAATGTCACATGAAACGTTTCACTAAAGAAC